>MU173087.1:25240-37544 GCA_016695475.1 Suillus decipiens | reverse complement strand
ACTAGCATGTCCTTGAGGCATTTGTTTGTTCTCACACAATATCATAGATAGTGAAAAATGTCAAAACATGCGGACAGTTTTTTGAGCCACTGTATCCCTCCCCAGGAGGTCTATACTGCAAATGGCTCAGTACTTAGTGCCACTGGCCAAGGAGATGTTAAGATAGACCTACCTCTAGGTTCCAAGAAAATGACTGTCACACTGAGAGACACTCTATATGCCCCATCTATGGCATTCACCCTCATTTCCATGAACAAAATTGCATCCGCTGGCCTGGCTGTCTTGTTCGAGGGGAGGATGTGCAAGATCCTCTCCAGAGGACCTAAGAGAGAGGTGATAGCAGAGATCCCGCAGGTTCAAGGCCTCTATAGCATTGCTGGTCAGAAGAAACACCATGCGCATGCAGCCAAGGAGAAGCTCACCCTTGGCCAAGTGCACCATGCACTTGGCCATATCTCCCAGAATGCTATACTGCAATTAGCAAAGGACGGCTTGGTACAAGGCCTGGACATAGACCCTACCTCAAGACCCGAATTTTGTGATGCCTGCGCTAAGGCCAAGGCAACTCATAAGCCCTTCCCCGAAGAAACAAAGATGAGGGCAATTACCTATGTGGAGCTCATACACACCGACCTTTGGGGCCCAGCCCAAACCACGAGTCTTGGAGGCAGCAACTATTATATCAGCTTCACTGATGATTATTCATGTGAAACTAAGGTCGAGTTCCTGAGGGCAAAGAGTGATGCTCTGGCAGCCTTCAAATGCTATGAAACGCACCTTACTTGTCAAAATCCAGGTGTTTGGCTCCGAAAGCTATGTTCAGACTGTGGAGGGGAGTACCTTAGTGACGAGTTTGATAAGTATCTCCAAGACCAGGGGATAGAGAGGCAGCTTACTGTCCATGATTCCCCCCAACAAAATAGGGTAGTGGAGCGGCTAAATCGCACCCTCACAGAGCTCGCACAGGCCATGTTATTGGCCCATGATCTCCTGAAGTTCCTATGGGCTGAAGCTATCCATTACACAACATGGTTGAAGAATTGCTTACCCTCTAGAGCCATCCCTGGGAGTACCCCCTATGAGCTTGTCCATCTCAACAAGCCTGACCTCTCTATGGCACACGAATTTGGTGCGACAGTGTATGTTCATCAGCCAAATGCTGGCAAGCTAGAACCAAGGGCAGAGGAGGCCGTTTTTGTGGGAATTGATGCTGAGAGTAAGGCCTATTGTGTTTACTGGCCAATGAAACACCATGTGTCAGTAGAGTGGAATGTCATGTTCATCCCACCAGATGTTGTGGTTCCTGGGGATGTCCTGGATGAGGGGGAGTCTATTACCTGCACCAACATCGACAATGAGAATGTTAGCAAGGAAACCCCAACCACAAGCAATGCACCTAACATCCCACACATCCCAGAACCCACTCCCATACCAGAGCCCAGGACAACGAGGCAGAGACCTGCCCCAGGATATTACTCCCGCCTACAGCAGGGGGAGAGGGCCGCTGTTGCAATAGACACCCTACAGGAAGCATCAGAACTTGACCTCCTGGATGAGGAGGCCCATATCCAATTAGCTTTGGCTGCAGCCCAACCTGAACCTACCCTACAGCAGGCACTGAATGGCCCTGATGGAGTTGAATGGCAGGAAGCCCTGGACTACGAGATAAGTCAACTAGAGAAGCTGGGGACTTGGGAAGTGGTAGACACACCCAGGGGAGTAAACATTATACCATGTCATTTTGTCCTCGCCACAAAATGTGGCCCAGACAGCGAAAAACTCAAGCTACGTGCTCGACTTGTTGCGAATGGTCAGCAACAGCAATACAGAGTAGACTTCTTCGACACATTTGCCCTGACAGCCAATATGAGCATGATACACACAGTCCTAATGATGGCAGCTCAAAAGGATTGGGAGATCCATCAAGTGGATATCAAAAGTGCTTACCTATATGCAAATCTCCAGGAGGAAGTCTACATGAGGGCACCACATGGATATCTCAAGGAGGGTCAGCAGGGAAAGGTACTGAAACTGAAGAGGAGCCTACCTGGGCTAAAGCAGGCTGGGTATGAATGGGCGGAGGAACTTGCCGGAGCCTTCTCGAAGATGGGTTTCAGCTGATTGCAGGTTGACCAGGCAGTGTACTTCAAATGTACCTTGGAAGAGCACATAGTCATCACCATGTCCATTGATGATATGGCTGTCATCACAAACCACAAGTCCCATATCCTCCATTTCAAGTCCCACCTACGTCAATTCTTCGAAATCTCAGACCTAGGAGAGTTGAGTTGGTTGTTAGGCCTCAAGGTAACGAGAGACCTGTTACAATCATTGTGCGCCCCTATTTATTTCCTTTCTGCTTATGTCACTATTACCTTATTGGTTGTATTCTCACACGGTCATATGACCTCTGAACTTCTCTCACAGTCACTTGACTGTATGTTTGTACTTTATGTCATATTCCATACATCCGATCCAAGATCAGATCAGATCAGATCAGATCAGATCGATCCTGCTTCTATCTGGACCACAGATCCGATCCGGATCACTCATCCGATGCGCTACAACTTCTTGTGTTCTAAGTCCACTGCATCTTTGCTTCTATCCCCTTTCGGTGATCTACCTGTACCGGTGTCCCAGCTGTGTATATTCCTGTCCTGCTTACTGATCCGCTGCGCATTTACTAAATAGACTTCCATTATACTTTGTGCATAGCCCTCCGGTCCCAGATTCACTGATTGTCCATACTATCTACCTACAGTATATAAACTACATGTAAAACTCTAGAGAACCTTAGTTCGAATATCATCTTAGATTCTACTCATTCTGTTCATCCAAACCAATCCGTCCCAACACTAAGTATCTTCCGAGACTTAGGATAGATTCCTATAGTCTATGTTTCCGACTCTACCTCCGGTAGTCCATATCCGTTAGTTTCTAGTACGGACCTCGTCCACTACTAGCCTTATACCTCACATTCATCTTTACACTCTGGATACTCACCGGACGTACTCCTTCCACCCATACATTTCGGATATATACCGGACGTGCCATATCTGATACCTCCGGACCTTCGGATCCACTATGCAAGCACACCCAGACCTTCGGACGAAGGTTACTCCTCGGAAGTAAAGGGCAGTACTCGGGAAAGGGGCACAGTGCATGAACTGAGGCCAAAGCCTTTCGGATCTCTCACATATTGAGTACGGTCTTAACACTTTACTCTCTTTCGTTCTATATCATTCTATGACGTTCCATCACCTCAGACAGTCTACTATGTTCTGTTACCTTTCTCTGACTCATAGACCTGCCCTAAAGTCTCTACGTACTTTAGTATTTAAAGGCCTTCGTGTACTTGTAGATTCCTCACTTGAATCTTACTGGGTTTTACCTAGAACATCCTTCGCTAGAGCCTTCCAACTCTAGCTGTCATTGAAGTCGTCTTTCAAAGCCTTAGCACTCCTAAGTCTTCGCCAAACACGATTATATTCAACACAGCCAGTCTAGTCCTCTCTACGAACTAGCCCGTCTGCATTGTCTGAAGTGTAGTACTCTTTTGTACTTCAACACTGATACCATTACAACTGCTGCTCTCTTTTGAGCCGTCGCCAATGAGACCTACCCCAGTTGTAACAAAAGATTCAAGTCTTTCGCACGCCACACATCTGTGAGCGCCAGACACCAGATCCTCCAGACACCACTGATATTTAGCCAGACCCACCACAACGCGAACCCTGAAACTGCCACAAAGCAGTCCAGATCAAAGCTTGACTAATACGTACAAGTACTGCCAATACCGAAGACATCATGTCCAGATCATCCACAGTAAAGATCACCACACCTGAACTCAAGGCAGGGTTGCCTACACAATTTGATGGAACCCCAGCAGATGCCAAGAGGTGGTTGTATTCAGTAAAGACCTACTTCTCCATCAATGCCATCTACTATGACACCAACAAGAAACAGATCACTACCGCCCTCACCTATATGAAAAATGGAATGGCGGGAGCATGGGCCCTTAACTTTTATGCTAAGGTGTTCGAAGTGGGAGAAGCATGGGGAAAGTTTGAGGACTTCAAGAAGAAGTTTAAAGCCTCTTTCATCACAGCAGACGAAAAGGTCAGTGCCATGACCAAGATAGGATGCATTAAACACACTGGGAGTCTTACAGAATATATCGCCGAATTCTGCACCCTCATGGCTGAAGCGGCCCTCAAAGAAAGTACCGCCCTCATCTATTTCTTTGAGCAAGGGCTTAAACCCGGTCTCCAACGTGCCATCTGTCAGATGGAAACTGTCCCTGTCACCATCGAATCATACATTTCTGCTGCAGTCATCCAGAATGCTAATTGGGAACGATACTCTGCGGTGAGGAAAGGAGACAGGAATGGAAAGAAGAAGAACGGATACAAGTACATTCCTAATTCCAAGAGATCTGACCCCGATGCCATGGAGATCAATCGCCTTACTGACGCAGACCGCTGCGAATATATGAAGAAGGGTCAGTGCTTCCACTGTGCCCAGATGGGATACCATGCCAGCCGGTGCCCGAAGAAGAAGGTCCCTGTTAGGAAGCAGGAGATCGAAGAGGAGACCAAGACCGAAGAAGAAGAAGCCTGAAGGCTTGCTGAGGATTTTTAATTTGGGAAGCTGAGTCAACGACAGACTTCCCTATTGTACCCTTACAACTTGTATGAAAGATAGGAGAGAGAAAAGAAATGCGCATTCTGATTACCCTTTTCTCCTGAGTTCATAAGGATCCAGTCGAAACCACAGCAGTTATAGACTCAGGAGCTGCTGGCACTTTTATCTCCAATCAATTTGTCAGAGACCATCACATCCAAACCCACCCACTCAAGAAACCCTTCGCAGTTACAACCACCGATGGAAGTTATTCGAAAGGGGGGTTAATTTCCCGCTATTGCATGCTTCATGTTAAAGTGGATGAACGTGTCATGTTTGGGAAATTCAATATTACACGATTAGGACAATGTGATCAGATTCTCCTTGGAATCCCCTGGCTTAAGGCCATGAACCCCATCATCGATTGGGCAGCAGAAACACTACGACTCCCTGCCACAGCAAAATTGAAAGAAGTCGAGGATAGCATTGACAACATAAGAAAGGGCAATAAATTGAAACCTTTCTTCCAACCAGATATGACCCCCAAATGGGCCAAATCGAGGCTTAGGAAAACCAGCCTGAAAGAAGAACCACCGTTACAGGGTTCAGAACCTCAACCTATGGAGGTAGATGAGACACCAAAAGGAGCGCCATTACCACCAAAGGGAGAGAAAGAAGCACCAAGATCACCGTCACCTATGCAAGAAGAACTGAGAGAAGAGCCGGTAAAGTCTAGGCAGGCACCATCTAGGCCGATATCTCCCATAATGAGGCCAAAGAAGAGGATGACGGAGCTAGAAGAATTGTTCCGTACAAAACCTGCTGTTAGAGAACAAAGGCTGATCGAAGAACAGAGGAAGAACAAGAGGAAGGCGGAGCCAGAAGAAATATTCCATCCAGCACCCACTGTCTTAGAACAGTGACCAATCAAAGATCAGAAGAAAGGGAAGAGGAAGGCCGATTGAAGCGTCAGCACCGAACGAAGGAACCCAATGCCCCCCCTTTTGCCTCTATTGAGGAGATACCTGATGAAGAAACCACTCCAGCTCTCCTTTCCACTGAAGACAATGAACCTATGCCTAACTTCGACACAAAAGAAGACATATGGATGGATGCGTTAGAAGAACCGGTCCGAAATATCACAGACTACCCTCTAGAAGAAGGAGAGTTTTTAGCGGAATATGCATTCAACAGTGAAACGGTCAGGATTATTGAAGACATCTCGATGGACACACCTCTCACACGCGATGGTACATCGTATGCTGAACAACAAGCCGTACCTCTCAAGTTCAGCAGTAAATCACAGGAGTTTGCTACAGCAGAGAAGGAAGCTAAAAAAAAAGTTTTGAAGAGCTTGTACCCGCTTACCTCCATGACTTCGCTGATGTATTTGCCAAGGACAGTCTTAACCACCTACCACCAGAATGACCAGGGACCGACCATCGTATCGAGACAAAGCCTGGGTACGTTCCCAGAGTCTCGAAAATTTACCTGCTATCGCCAAAGGAGAGAGAAGCCGTAAAAACCTTCATAGATGAGAATCTCGCTAAAGGATTTATATCTGAATCGAAATCCCCACAAGCGAGCAGATTTTTCTTCATTGGAAAAAAGAGCGGAGACCTCAGACCTACGCAAGACTACCGGTATATTAACGAATGGACCATAAAGAACGCTTATCCCCTTCCTTTGCCGACATCGCTTATTGCCCGACTTCATAAAGCCAAATACTTTATGAAGATGGATATCCGATCAGGGTATAATAATATCAGGATACACCCTGATGATCGATGGAAAGCGGCTTTTACCACTGAGTTTGGACTCTATGAGCCAAACATAATGTTCTTTGGTCTATGTAACTCCCCAGCAACATTCCAGGCATATATGAACCACACTTTCCAACAGGAATTAAATGAAGGATGGCTAATCATCTATATGGACGATCTCCTTATCTTCTCAAATGATTTAGAGGAGCATCGGGAGAGGACACATCAGATATTGGAGAAGCTGCGTAGAGAAACCCTATTCTGTAAACCCAAGAAGTACACCTTCGACGCAGAAGAGGTCGAGTATCTTGGCATGGTAATACGCCCAGGACAGGTAACGTCCGACATCGAGAAAGTAGAAGGGATTAGGAAATGGGAAGTGCCGAAGAATGTTTCGGAGGTCCGGTCTTTCCTCAGGTTTTGCAACTTCTACCAATCCTTCATCCCCCACTACTCTGACATCGCTCAACCTCTGGTAAATCTCACAAAGAAGGACAATAAGTTCACATGGACTGACAAAGAACAGAAAGCCTTCGATGAGCTGAAATGAGCATTTACAACAAAACCAGTATTACAAAACCCTGATCCAACAAGGCAATTCACCATTGCAACAGACGCTTCGTTGGTAGCCACCAGAGGAGTTCTTCTACAGACAGATGAGAATGGCATATACCATCCTTGTGCATACCTTTCACAGTCGCTCAACCCCGCAGAACACAACTACCAGATCTTCGACCAAGAACTACTGGCGGTCATATGAGCACTTGCAGAGTGGCGACACTATCTAGAAGGAAATCCCCACCCGGTCATAGTTTTCACTGATCATAAGAACTTGCTCTACTTTAACACGGCCCAGAAATTAACCAGGCAACAGGCCCGTTGGCAGATGTTCTTATCAGAGTTTGACCTTGAATTGCATCACATTGCAGGAAGTAAATTAGCAGCACCGGACGCCCTTTCTCAATGACTGGATCACGGGACAGGGAAGGATGATAACACTGATCAGATTCTTCTCCCTGACTCTATGTTTGTCCACCTCCTTGATCTCGACCTCACCAACACCCTCTGGTCTTCTGACCCCCTTGCCAATCCTGTGTTTAAGGCAGCATCAGATGCCCTCGATGGCATATGCCTTCCCCCTATGAAATTGGCATTATCTGATTGGAAGATTGAAAAAGACATCCTGTATTACAAAGATCACGCGTATATCCCTCCAGCACACCATGCTGAAATCCTCACTCGTTATCATGATCACCCTACTGCAGGCCACCCGGGGCATTTTAAGACTGAAGAATTAGTCAAACGGGAAGCTTGGTGGCCTGGTATGGGCTCTTATATCAGGAAGTACGTCGATGGCTGCGCCCTGTGTCAACAGATGAAGGCGGACACTCACTCAGTCCGACCGCCTCTCACCCTGATCTCCTCCTTCGCAACATGCCCGTTTGCTCAGCTTTCCATTGACCTTGTCACTGACCTTCCCGTGTCTGGGGGCTTTGACAGTATTATGGTTGTGGTAGACCATGGGCTTATGAAGGGGGTAATTATTACTCCGTGCCACAAAATGATCACATCGGAAGGAGTAGCCAAATTGTTTTTGAAACACGTGTACAGAAGATTTGGGCTCCATGATAAGATAATCTCCGACAGAGGCCCGCAGTTCTTATCATGATTCTCAAGAGAGCTAGCAAGACTCCTAGAATACAACATCACCCCGTCAACAGCATACCACCCCCAGACAGATGGACAGACCGAACACCTCAACCAAGAGCTCGAAATGTATTTACGCATATATTGCAGAAACAACCCCGAAGATTGGGTAGAACACCTACCAATAGCGGAATTCGTGCATAATCACCAAAGACACAATGCATGGAATGCATCACCATTCTTCTTAATGATGGGATATGAACCACGTGCCATCCCACACTTGATCCCAGACTCCACTGTACTGACAGCTGAAGAACGAGTCCGCATGCTACAGAAAATCAGAGAAGAAGCAATTTCGTGCCATAACCTAGCCATGCAGAAGATGGCTGAACGATCCTATGGGCAGAAGTACACTCTGTGGAAGATAGGAGACAAGGTTTGGCTATCAGCGGAAAACCTACGTTTGAAGCTACCATCAAAGAAGCTCGCACCGAAATGATACGGACCATTCCCAATTACAGCTGTATTGTCCCCGATCACCTTCATGCTCCAGCTCCCGAAGCAATGGAAAATCCACAACATGTTCCATGCTTCTCAGTTATCATCCTATAGCGAAAATGATGTCCACGGTCTGAACTTCCTAGAACCTGCACCAGACGTCATAGAAGAAGAAGAAGAGTACGAGGTAGAAGTGATATTATCCCATAAAGGAAATGGAAAGCACCGAAGATACCTAAAAACATGGAAAGGGTATTCATCAGCAGACAATGAATGGCTACCGGAAAAGAACCTGGAGAATGCCGGGCGGATTTTGAAAGCATATAAAAAGCAACACGGTCTGTGAAGTGACCTTCAATGCAAACCACCATCACCTCTCATCTTTAAGAAAACTAAACCATATGCCTTCCGCTGTCTACATCCCATCAACCCCAGCTTCACCCAATGCCTCCATGTCAGAAATCACTGAATTGTCTATCTCCCAGTTCACTGACACCACTGATGCCCTTGTCACCCCAGTCCACCACTGTTCCCCCATCGCTCACAATTATGCTCACCCCATTGCCATCATCACAACCCCTGCAGAAGACCATAACTGCGACACTAACACAGAGTGGTTCACCCGCTACCTTGACGACCTCGAAGAATACACCTTCATCGAAGCCATGCTCATGTGTGAAGAGTACGCCATTGAGGTCAATAACATCATCATCAGAAGGGACACCTTTGATGCTTCCCTTGTCATCCATATCATCAGAAACGCCATCCTCATGGAACAATGGGCGAGACGAATTTCTAAGCAAGAGATTTGTCTCAGCATTATGCACTTACAGAAGTGTATTAGGACTCATGCTCTACATCTTCTGCCTCGTGGTTTTGAAGAAGACCTTAGGGAGGCTATATGAGTTGTTAATGAAAGATCAACAGGAGTTCTTAGACCACATAGTCTGAACTTGGTGGTCGAGTCAAGCCGCATTGCTCTCACAGATTCTGCCTTCCCTGCAAATCCTCGTTCTACTATTAGCAACCTTGTGGGTTTGCTGGCCGCCATTCAAAGTGCCACAGAAACCACTTCTGCCATTGTCAATAGCATCCAACAGACCGTCGAAACCTCTCGTGAGGCACGAGATGCTATTAATGACGTAGTAAATGTTCTACGAGGACAAGAAGTACATATGCTGCTGCCGTCAACAATGAATCCCATTGACACCATCATCCAGAATCAGACTACTCCATCTGATTACAACTGTTCCAATGCCCCGTCCCTGTCGACAGAAGTCTTCAAGACTTGGACAGAGGATCACCCCACAGGGCTGTACTCCCCAGCTCCAGTATCACCTACTCTTCCCCCGGTAGTAGTCAAACTACCAGAATTTGTACCAATTGCAGCATTAGGTACTACCTCTCCATCATCGCGCAGTGAGCTTATCACTGCCACAGAAAAGGAAGAAGAAGCGTGACCTGTACCAGAGCCCAGGAATAAGGGCAAACACCCCTTTCGAACCGTCATCCCACATGACTCACACCCAATTACGAAAACTAAGGCAGCGGGGAAGAGACACCGCTCACAAAGTCAAGACCCTGCTTATGGTCATGTCGCTATCACCCCTCCTCTACGCGCGACCACTTCCAACCCCAACAAAAATCACACATGCCGCATTTGTAAAGGTGTTGGTCGCCGACACAAGAATTGCAAAGAATACCACTGTGTGTATTGCCACACAATCGCCCCCGGACATCTGTCCATTTATTGTCCCATGCTGAAAGGCAAAGACATCGGGTTCCCATACAAAGATTTTTGCCACCCCGACTTCTACACTGTGCTTGCAGCGCTTGAGTTAGAAGAAGATGAGAAGTACGCTCGCGCTTGTCAAGAGCAGGACAAGGCCCACACCATTGAAAATGATTTCGATGAAGATGGCCACTACATCTCTGACGACCCTATCTACTGGGCCAATCAAGATGAGTGAAGAGCGGTGTCTTCACCATAACAACAGGGGTAATGTTACAACCATTGTGTGCCCCTATTCATTTCCTTTCTGCTTATGTCACTATTACCTTATTGGTTGTATTCTCACATGGTCATATGACCTCTGAACTTCTCTCACAGTCACTTGACTGTATGTTTGTACTTTACTCTCTTTCGTTCTATATCATTCTATGACGTTCCATCACCTCAGACAGTCTACTATGTTCTGTTACCTTCCTCTGACTCATAGACCTGCCCTAAAGTCTCTATGTACTTTAGTATTTAAAGGCCTTCGTGTACTTGTAGATTCCTCACTTGAATCTTACTGGGTTTTACCTAGAACATTCTTCGCTAGAGCCTTCCAACTCTAGTTGTCATTGAAGTCATCTTTCAAAGCCTTAGCACTCCTAAGTCTTCGCCGAACACGATTATATTCAACACAGCCAGTCTAGTCCTCTCTATGAACTAGCCCGTCTGCGTTGTCTGAAGTGTAGTACTCTTTTGTACTTCAACACTGATACTGTTACAACCACTGCTCTCTTTTGAGCCGTCGCCAATGAGACCTACCCCAGTCGTAACAAGACCGAAGTGCACATACCTTGACCCTCTCGCAAAAGGCCTATGTGCACACTATACTTGACTGTTTTCACCTAGGTGATGCTAAGAGTGTCCAAATGCCCATGGAGAGCAGCACTACCCTATCCATAGATCAATCCCCTGGCACACATGCTGAACTTCAGAGTATGCAAGACATACCATATCAAAGGGCCATAGGCTCATTGATGTACGCGGCTACAAGCATGCGCCCAGACATAGCATTTGCAGTGGCAACTCTATCACAATTTATGCACAACCCTGGTAGGCCCCACTGGGAGGCCACCAAACGGGCGCTGCGTTATTTAAAAGCCACGGATGACTATGAACTCACCTTGGGGACCACGGATGGAGGGATCGAGGCATTTGTGGATGCAGACTGGGCTTCACAGCCTCATAGACACTCCATGAGCGGATACATCATCCTGCTCAATGGAGGTCCAGTGGCGTGGAGTGCACACAAACAGCCCATCATTGCACTGTCAACAGCAGAGGCTGAGTACATTGCACTCACCAGCATTGCAAGAGAGGTACTTTACCTTCAATTGCTCCTCAACGAACTCTACGAGGCTCCCAATCTCCCTACCCCTATATTCTGCGACAATCAAGCGGCAATAGTGTTAGTGTCAAACGGAAAGTTCCAATCACGCACGAAACACATTGACTTACGCTATCATTTCGTACGGTCCCATATCAAGAACAGCACCTTCCAGCTCTTCTATTGTCCCACGGACGATAATATTGCTGATGCCTTCACAAAGGCCCTCCCTCGTCCTCGATTGCAGAAGCTTCGAGCCTGCATGGGACTGGCATGCGCTCGAGGGGGAGTGTTGGATTCCGATGATCCGGAAAGAGAAGAGAAGACAATGGCCGAAGAATCCGAGAAGCAAGGCACGAGGAGGAGAAGCTGAGGAACGTGATACGAGCGCAAGCCACAATAGGCCAATGGGATGCGGCGCACTGACGTCGGCCGAGCTTCTGAGACATACGCAAATTAAGTTATGTTCAATTTTTTATTCCTTACTTACCTGCTATAAAACCAAGCGCCCGAGAGACGCGAACATCTCAGTTCTTGACCAGAGACTGAGATGTAAGTACTTAGTTCCTGTAAGTCAGCCATAGCTGACAAAACTGTAGCGTACCTTGTCTTTCTAGGTAGCGCACATGTTACAGCTGTTTTAGTAAATGATGGCAGTGGCATTGTTTTTTT
>MU173087.1:0-24535 GCA_016695475.1 Suillus decipiens | reverse complement strand
ATGGTAGTAGCATATAGTAAAATGACCAAGTTTCTAATCCGTGTAATTTACAAAAAAAATGACGCCACTGCCATCATTTATTAAAACAGCTGTAATAGAGTTCTTGACCAGAAACTGAGATCGTACCTTGTCTTTCTAGACCCTTCTCTCCCCGTTCGCTCGCCTGTCATCACGACACATCGGAGTTCAAAGGTGCAGAGTGCGACACTGCGCCAACAGGGCCATTGAATAGTGGGAAGTTTTGCCACCCTCTACTTGCTCTGAGATGTGAAAATGAGGTCGTCAGATTTTACAACTCTGGCCCAACGATGGTAAATGAACATTTAGCCAGCGGACACGTGATGTTAAACGCAGTCGAATTCGTATCGCTTCCATCTCGCGTTATCAGACTATCATGTTCCTGGAGTCAATCGATTTATGTTTGCTATTTGAACCATAAGCGATGAGAAATAAGCTGTCAGAGTCATCGAACGGCGGTTCATTTACCAGTTTGTTTCATTGATGACATTGTCGTCAAAGATGTCGGAGCGAGCAAAATATTGAGTATGCCATACCACGGCATCGTTGGTCTAAGGAATGCAAGTAAAATGGCAATGCGCTGATCCCCAGAGTCTTTTACCTCAGCGAGGAACACAACTGCGAGTATTTTCAAGAGGTCATGATTGTAGATTCACTCTTGCTGTTCCGTCATCCCTGATGTTGTGTACTATAAGTACTGTGTTTACTTACGGCAGAGTGTCGGCAAGTCGTTCGGCTGGTTTCACTCTCCGTCAGACAGGAAGTTCCGAACAGCACACAAACCTTATTACTTGACATATATTCCAGTTTGTTCCTGCGCGCTCGAAAAAACATTGCGAAAAAAATTATTGTTAAGCAGAGAGTGTACTAACGAGATGAGAAAGCACAGAGTCATTTTCCAATTCGTCTCGCTAGACATAGACTGCCGACTCCACTAAATGAGGTGGAGTGCGACCAGCAACGCGGGAAGACCCGAGGGAAGAACAAGTCTAACAGTTGGAACGGACGAATTCTCCTTTTTGTATAAATAAAATTAAATGAATAACACTAACACGTCTCCCATGTGGTATCAATACATGTGCTCATACACTAACATTTTCGGATGTGGAGCCTTAGAAGGCCTCCCACATCCCAAAGCTCGGCCAACTTCATATGCCCATACCGTTCCAGCATCTATATCATATCCCTCCAAAAATTTTGCCCTGTCTTGGATCCTGTCGGTTCTATGTCCACTGAACAAGCTCCTACAACTCAACTGCTTGATTTGTTATCGATCACTTCATACAACTTCTTTGATTCCATGCGTTTTAGTTATCGTTCGCATAGTATAGACCTTGCTCTTTGCGTGTCGCGCTTATGTTCTGTTCAATGCACGCCGTCATTTGTACTCATCTCGTATTTTTTTGCAATCTGATAATCAGATGAGAGATTCTTTGCACAGGTTTGTATTACTAAGCTACCATCAGTGACTGACTGAGGGTGTGTGTTCGCAGCTCCATGTAAATTCCCATACCTCTCGTTTTTGACATAGGAGTCCAAAGCTCCTGTGTCAAAAACGCAAAAGTTTTTCACAGAGCCCTGTTACAAACCGCTCAACATCAAATATTCTCATGTAAGAGTTTTTTTCCCTGTTTATTGTCATTTCAGGCTGATCTAGGTAGTTTAATTTTAATTGTACAACATTGAATGTAGCGCATATTTAATGCCTTGCTTCAGATACCATTACGACCGGTTCACTGATGGTGCCCTAGTCCGACTAGGGGCCGAAGCTGGCCTCGGAATTTCGGAACATATTACAAAGGTCAGAATAAGTACGTGGCGAGACTAGTGCCCACTTGGTAAGCTGACAAGTTGCAGAATGTACAGCATTGACTCCATATGTCTTAGATGGGTTGCTCTTCCTATTGTTAGTTCGACTTCACCTCCCATTAACCGGGCCGGGCACCCGATAACCCGCGGCAAGCAGAAAGTCTGGAACCGTGATCCCGAATGTAGTCCTCGATCACTTAAGTTGGTCATTCGGGGCCCTTCCTCACACAAAGTTCTATAGTCGTTGTGATGCACCTCTATCGGTTACGTTGTCCGACATGGCACTATAGTTGAGGATACTTATTTTGATCATCGGCACCAGCAGAATCATGTGCACCTTTTTTGGCCGCTTCATTGCTGAACCATCTATAAAATCATGCATTCTCAAGGTTCAGCTCCCCATCGGACAACATTTTACACCCATGGCAAAAAACCATAGTACTACGACATTGTCGCCTACGGTGGCCCAGAGCGTAGAACAACATACAGACACAGAAACGCGTGTTTCCAGTCCGAAATTGTCAAATGAACCTATCGTGTTTGACATAGAACATGCCGTGGTTGAGGATGATCCTCGAATATGGTCGAACACGAAGAAGGCGCGTCCTTCCACCTTGACTTTGTAACCGTTAGAGGCTGATGGAACATATCATACAGAACATTGTATTGTCAATCATATCCGGAGCATCGATGATCGCGGGTTTGAGTGCGAATATACAAAACCGTAAATTGTTTCCTCGATATCATTGCAATATCGGCTGAGCAATTGGGGGACAGCCGCCAATGCTCAGATTGAGCAGCAGCTACACACCAGCAGCGGGGAGATCAGCTTGAGTTTGTCTCTTTTCATTCTTGTTCAAGGAAATTTTCCTGTCCTTTGGAGCGCAATTAGCGAGATAAAGGGCCGCAAGGTTTGTATTTTTTATAAGTCTTAACAGTTTTATTTGTTAATATCGCAAGTTCAGTTGGTGTACCTTTTATCCGTAGCACTGTTTACCCTTGGATCTATAATCGTGGCCACATCAAAAACCATTGGTTTGCTGATCGGTATGCGGATTCTGCAAGCTTTAGGGTAGGGCAGTCCCTCAGTCCTTTAATATATTGCTCACACGGAGTAGGTCAAGCGCGGTTATCGCCATCGGAGCTGCCACTCTGGCTGACATATACGAGCCAAGTCAACGAGGAACAATGATGGGCATCTACTATTCTGCACCTCTCCTCGGTCCTTCATTGGGGCCAATTCTTGGTGGTGGACTCGCACAGGGCCTCGGCTGGCGAGCAATTTTCTGGTTCCTGGTCATTTGGGGGGGCATAATATTTTCAGCATTCCTATTTCTGTTCAAGGACACATTCCGGAAGGAAAGGAGTGTGATATACCAAAAAGTATTGAAGAAGAGGCTCCAAGAGCAACAGTCGTCAGAAACAAAGGCGGAGTCACGAAAAATTCCAGAAGAATCACAAGTGACTGATGAAAAACAGACGAATTCGAAGGACATTGAAGCACAGCCAACGGTCGTACCAGCATCAGCAATCAGAGAAGTGAAGATGACCATTGCTGATGTCAACCCTTTCCCCCCATACCTATTGATTATCAGCCGCAAGAACAACTTTGCTATCTTGATAGCATCAGGTGAGTAACTCAGCAATTCTTGTTGAAGTTGTTCCAAAACAAGTTTATGCCTTGTAGGGTTTCTTTTTGCATTTGGCTTTAGCATTGCATATACATGCGCAAGAACATTGTCGATGCATTATAATTACGATGCATTGAAAACCGGCCTTGTCCTGCTTGCCTATGGTATTGGTAAGCGAATTACAAGCGAATTACGAGCACCTGCCTGATGTATCTATCCCAGGCAGTGTAGCCGGTAGCATATTGGGTGGACGTTGGTCCGATAGGACACTTTCTCGGCTAAAGGCAGCGAACGGAGGGGAGAGCTTTCCGGAGGTGAGCATCTTTATCTTGCCTCTGTCACCACATTTAACGCGAATCTGTGCAGATGCGCCTCGAGAGTACAAAAGTGGTCATGTTGTGGCTACCTCTCTCTGTGATTGGATATGCTTGGGTATGCCAAGAACGGGTCCACGTCGCTGCCGTGTGCGTGATGGTCTTCCTCGCAGGATTTTTATCCATGTATGTTTTTTTTTCGTTTCATACTGTGATTTTCTCTCATCCGCAATAGATGGATGTACGCGAGCACGTTGGCATACATCGTCGATGCAAACACTGGTCGCTCATCAACGGCGGTAGCGACCAACAGTTCTTTCCGTGGTCTGTTCGCTTTTATTGCTGCTGAGGTTGCTGTTCCTCTACAGGTGAGTCAACGTCATAATAATTTACGGAATATCAGATCTGAGGTTGGTTCAGGATAGTATTGGCGACGGTGGTTTGTATACCATCTGGGCGGGACTATTAATTATTACTAATTGCCTTATCTTACTGGTGATGTACAAAGGCAGGAAGTGGAGAGAAGCGAGTGCTGAGCGGGAGAAGGAGAAGCAGTGACATCATGGCATGTAGGAGACGATCATGGCTTCCGAAGTTTATCCGAAGTTCCGATTAATTTACATAACGTAATCACATAGACAACTGTAGAGAAAATTTATTTATTTTTAATTGTGATTCCGTTTGGGGCGCCGGTGCTCTACTGGTATGATATGATTCTGAATAAGCCAAGACACAAGGCTAACACGTACAGAATATAGTCTGTGAGTAAGCGATGTGGCGCAACAATCTTTCTTCTCACCCAGTTGGAGACGAGCCCAGCCGGCAACTCTCATGTTTTCTGCTCACCTACCCGCCGCTCCCCCTCTCAGGTAGTCGAACGAAGCTCATAATTCTATTCAGGAAAAATACCTACGGGCTTTCGTGCCAAACCTCGTTACACGAATCGTTTTGTTCTCTGCTACCGTTTTGTTTCGTTCTCGAATTTCTGTTGCATCTTCGTGAGACATGAAGTCTCGAAATGATAGATGGACATTACTTGCATGTGTGCTACCCGACTTTAATAATAGTCCCTGCGGAGGAAAGGATGATGGTACCTGCTCGGAGTTCCGATGGACCATACTCAGGCTAGATTGCCAGAATCAATCGTTTCAGTATAGGGTCCTGCAAGGCTCACCCGTCGTTGATTGTTGAACAATTTCCTGGAAATGTGATCACCAATTGCCAATAGGGCGTCGCGGAGTTGACCATCTTCAAATTCATTAATACGATAACTGCTAGCGACGGATCTGAATCCATGTTCAAAGTTACTAGCGTTCAAGTGAACGGGTCACTTTTTATAGCTCGGACTGCCCACATGCAGTATTCGTGCTTATCCTCGAGTCGGACTTGGTCCACTAATGTCAAACTTCCTGGAGGGTGCTATCACCAAAGCTTAGGAAGTCGATATTAATGTCATAAGGTGAATTATGCACATGATTGATCGACATCCTAATTTCTAAGATTGGCCTGGTCGCCAATACATATGTCCATAAGGTGGGCCCAGGAAGCATAAGCCTGGCATGCTTCTACGTTGGTTGGTATATATAGAAGGAAGGACGAATCATAAATGGAACTTGCTAGGATTGTAAGAATAGCAACGTATGGCGAGTACGAAGGGGTGTGCGAACCGCTTATAGGATGTAGAAGTGTCACTCGTAACAATGCGATAAGATAAGTAGTCAATGTGAGAGCTATTAGCAGATTCCAGTGGCGTGAATGGGGTGACAGTGACGAGAAAAGGGTCGAACGGGTCGGTAGTGATGAGGGATTGACGCCAGATTAGAGACGGTGACTTGGTGGTTGATGGCGCTGTATCAAGTGTTAAATCGGCAATTTCCGGCAGCAAACAAATAGTAATCTTTACAGCGGTGCTATTGTGTCACTGAAATAACAAAATGCCGATTGTACAAGTGGTGAGGTATATCAGAGGGCACGGTTTCATATTTAACAAGAAACGCGTTTAGGAACCGATAAACCCATCAAGTATTATACAGAAGGAGGCGAAATCTTTGATGCCCTGCGTCTTTCACCAACATATGCATAGGATGAGGTAATAAAAGAAAGTCAGTTGATGAGGTTTCCAGCCGCAGACGGAGTCCCGTGGTCGTTGTATAGGTATGACCTGATTCAAACATAACCGGCGTCAGAAGGGTCGTTTACTTGGAAGAGCGTTGATGAAGTTGTGCGCATGAGGTTTCCCACTGCAGACGGAGTCCCGTCGTTGTTATAGAGGCACGACCCGGTTCCAACATAAGCGACGGCGGAAGCGTCGTTCGCCTGCAAGAGCGCTGGCGAAGTTGCTACGAAGGGGAAGTAAAGGTGAACGTATGACGCCCCGTCAAGGAAAGCGAACGCCTGTTTGAAGAAAGCCGCCCTACATAGAGGCATGAATTGAGTGATAAAAGAGGAACTGTATCGCAGCTTACTGAGCTGCTTGACCACCTGCAGGGTTTTGAAGAGCAAATTCTGTGATGACGAGTTGATAATTCTGCGTGTTTGCTGTTATGAGATCTAGATGCTGCATGCTCAAAGGAGACTTACGGGGAATTTACTATGGGCTGATTGTACGTAGCTCTTGAACGCCGCAAAGGATGTTCTACGTTTTGAAATTCGAGTAAGGTCATGAGATGCACTAAACAAGTTCCTGCTACATACCCATACCAATGCTGAAAAATAGAAACTTAATATCAAACAGAATAAAATGGTATACAATTACGTGCCAAGTTGATGTAGTCAAAGTAACACCGTCCTGCACACGCGCTGATCATTTGAGAAACCCAGCTAAGACCCTGTCCAGATGTTCCGCTAGAGGTAACAGCAGGGAGAGCTTTCTTGATCGCCTAAAAACACGGACAAATATGACATACATAGGTCTTGAGTAAAAAAATGATGCGGTAAGACCTTACCAATGGGTTGATGTGTTGAATGTACCAAGAAGCGGCCTGGCTCGGAGAGATGCCGTTGATATCAGGCTCGTTAAGCGTGAATACGGCTGTAATGAAGCCGGTCAACCTAATGTCTATCCACTAACGAATGACGACGAACTAGCCCAATGTTGTGCTGCCTGACGTGATGCCAATTCTGCGATAGGACTGGATGAGCAGTCCAGGCAGCGCTGCATGCCGATGAATCCAAGGCCACCGTTTCCATTGGTGGAAGGCGGAGCGTATGTCTCATAATCATAACTGTTTATTGTTAGTGAGCACGAGAATTCAATATTCAGCCGGCATACATTGCGACAACTTCTCCATTTCCGTTGTTGAAAACACCAGGATCCCTGAAAAAGATGAGTGAGTGAACTAATGAAACATGCAATGTGAGCCTATGTACAGTGAGCCGTCGACTGTTCGATTATTGTGAGCAGATTGCGCCTGCACTCGTAATTTGAGATAACTCACAGTAAGTCCAACATAGGCCTCGCTTACCGGCAAGAACGGTGGTCACAAAGAGTGCTATGACTGCAAGTCTAGGGGAGGTCAGCATGGTCGAAAATATGAGGAAGTGGCGCATACCAAGCATATTCATACTCTCAAAAATGCGGATAGCATCCTCAGGCACGACTGCATGGGCGCATACTATGCTTTGGCGACAACGAGAGCACTAGTGTATCAGCGCTAGGACAGATACGTATCTCAAGTAGCATGTGACCTGCTTGAAGAATGATCTGATGAGGCACGGTGGGCTCTAGTGTATGCTTTACACACAAGCTGAATGATTACCGAACCGAGACAGGGATAGCGCGTCCGGTGATTACTCATCGAGACTAGCTCGGAGGAATATCACCCTGGCGGTAACAACAGGACCATACGAGATCGGCCTGTGAAGACAAGTTATGATGACATTATCTCAGCAGGCTAGTACAATGTTTGGATACACCTACATACTTACCATGTCTTGTTACCGGATCCTGAATTGACATGACAATTGGTACAGCATGTGCATGAAGAATGGAGAAATGATGTGGATTAGATGAATTACGTCACCAGCTGCGCAAAAGATGATGGATTATGGATAGTCGGAACGAGAAGTCTGATGAGCGCGGGCGGCGCGGAACATTCTGAACCCCACAGAGTTAGACCAGATCAAAATTTAAATTTCCCATAGAGACTAATATCTATGTCACGCAAGTGGAGTGTTACTGACATCACATAAACACCAAGGAGTCGCGATATATCTCAAAGGACACAGTTTCATATATTTAACAAGGAACGCATTTAAGAATTGATAAACTCATCAAGTAGTATACAGAAGCAGGCGAAGTCTTTCATGCCCTGCGTCTTTCACCAACGTATGCACAGGATGGGGTAACAAAAGAAAGCCGTTGATGAGGTTTCCAGCCGCAGATGGAGTCTCGGAGTCGTTGTAGAGGTACGACCTGGTTCAGACGTAACCGGCGCCAAAAGGGTCGTTCACTTGGAAGAGCGCTGACGATGTTGTGTACATGAGGTTTCCAACTGCAGATGGAGTCCCGTCATTGTTGTAGAGGCACGACCCGGTTCCGACATAAGCAACGGCAGAAGCGTCGTTCGCTTGCAAGAGCGCTGGCGAAGTTGCTACAAAGGGGAAGTAAAGTTGGACGTATGACGCCCCGTCGAGGAAAGCGAACGCTTGTTGGAAGAAGGCCACCCTATAGTATAGATAAAAGTATGAGTAGGTGATAAAAGAGACAATATTGCAACTTACTGAGCTGCTTGACCACCTGCAGGGTTTTGAAGAGCGAACTCTGTGATGACGAGTTGATAATTCTGTGTGTTTGCTGTTGTGAGATGTGATACCACACGCGTAAAGGAGACTTACGGGGAATTCACTGTGAGCTGACTGTACGTAGCTCTCGAATTCCGCAAAGGATGTTCTGCATTTTGAAATTTGAGTGAGGTAGATGCACCAAACAAGCTCCTGCTACATACCCATACCAATGCTGAAAAATAGAAACTTAATATCAAACAGAATAAAATGGTATACAATTACGTGCCAAGTTGATGTAGTCAAAGTAACACCGTCCTGCACACGCGCTGATCATTTGAGAAACCCAGCTAAGACCCTGTCCAGATGTTCCGCTAGAGGTAACAGCAGGGAGAGCTTTCTTGATCGCCTAAAAACACGGACAAATATGACATACATAGGTCTTGAGTAAAAAAATGATGCGGTAAGACCTTACCAATGGGTTGATATATTGAATATACCAGGAAGCGGCCTGACTGGGAGTGATGCCGTTGACATCGGGTTCGTTCAGTGTAAATACGGCTGTAGTGAAACAAGTCAAACTAAGGTCTATCTACTAAGGAGTGGCGACGAACTAGCCCAGCCTTGTGCTGCTTGACGAGATGCCAAATCTGCGATCGGACTGGATGAGCAGTCCAGGCAGCGCTGCATGCCGATGAAACCGAGGCCACCGTTTCCATTTGTAGAAGGCGGAGCGTATGTCTCATAATCATAACTGTTTATTGTTAGTGAGCACGAGAATTCAATATTCAGCCGGCATACATTGCGACAACTTCTCCATAACCGTTGTTGAAAACACCAGGATCCCTGAAAAAGATGAGTGAGTGAACTAATGAAACATGCAATGTGAGCCTATGTACAGTGAGCCGTCGACTGTTCGATTATTGTGAGCAGATTGCGCCTGCACTCGTAATTTGAGATAACTCACAGTAAGTCCAACATAGGCCTCGCTTACCGGCAAGAACAGTGGTCGCAAAGAGTGCAAGACTGGCGAGGGTCAGCATGGTCGAAAATATGTGAAGAAGTGGCGCATAGTACCAAGCATATTTATACTTTCAAAAGTGGCGGATAGCCACAGAAAGACTGGGGTGGTCAGGCACGATTGCAAGCGCATATACTTTGACGACAACGAGTGGATCAGCGTATCAGAGCTATGATGAATACGTATCTTAAGTGACATGTGACCTGCTTGAAGAATGATAGTACCATGGTTCTAGTGTATGAAACTATAATGATTACCGAACTGAGCGGAAAGGATGAGCTAGGAGAAATGTCACCTCGGCGGTAAGAACAAGACCATGTGAGGGCGGCGTGTCTAGTACAATGTTAATCATTTGATAGGGTATTCGCGTCGCCTAATGTAAGTCGAGTACTTGCCCGGAACCTGAATTGACATGACAATTATGTGTGATGTGGTTTAGATAGTTTCGATGTCACTAGCTGCGTACAATATAAACAGTTAGAACGACATCGAGCGCAGGTGGCGCGGAACCTGAGCGACACACAGAGTTAGACTGTTACCTCGAGATCGATATCTACAGTATGTCAGTGGACCAGACCAAATGGATCACTCGGAGGTCTGGAGGCTAGGCTTGGACCAACTACATTGCATCCGAACGCATTCTGAGTCAAGTTACGTTACTACAACTAGCACTTACGAACAACTACGACAATCACACAGTACTAAGTGCATCGCTCACCGGGCCCTACTAGTACTGCAACGACTCAGAGGCAAGCCTGAGTACCCCCTTCCGAACCACTTTCCTTTTGGCATTTTGTATCCTGTTTCAAGCTCAATTCTGTTTAAACTGGGACGTCGACTTTAACACGCGCATTGGCTTCGACAGGTCTGTTTGGTACGTCTCACATCCCATGATAGTACAACGTTTAAATGAGAATCAAGTCAAAAAATATGCAGTGCGCCAACCAGGATGCCAGGCTGACAAGAATTCAGCATATATTGCAGCCTCATCGATGACGTCGACCACATATGATTTCCTTTTTCCTGACCTGTGATTGGTCCCCCCCTGTGTTGTCAAAACATGATAAATAGCGATCGTCAGCCAGAACGAACTCCAGTCTTCTCTCTTTCTTTTACATCTCTATCAGAAATTACAATACGTTCTTTATTTTTTATATTCACATACTATTTAGCATCATGGTTCAACTAGCTCCTCGCTTCGCCGCCCTCCTCACCTTTTGTTTCCTCGCGTCCGCTACTCCCGTTAGTCCAAACATGTCTCTCAGCGCAGGCTTGGTCAACCCTACCCTGGGCCCTAAGGACACTCACACCAACCACACCGCAATCATCGTCGGGACTACTCCAAGCCCTAATGCCACTCATGCCAACCACACTTCTAGGGCTGTCGCTGTTACCAACAAACACCCCGTATACGTCATCGAACAACATCCAGGTTCGCAGTCCCACGAACAGGCTGAGGGACAAGATCCAGTATGTTGTCCAAACCGTACTGAAATCGTCATTTTGCTAAATTCATGGTGCAGATTACCCCCGGCACCCCCAGTGTGCAGCACGACGTTGCCCTGGATAAGAATGCAGTCCAGCCTAATCAGAGTCAAGCCAAGCCAGTACGTCGCTGCGCCTGACAAGCACCCATTTTTTCGCTGACGACTTCACAGACGCAGTCCAATAGTGCTACTGCTAATGCAAGTCCCTCTCAAGGCAAGGGCAAGAGGTACGACGATGGTCAATACCACCCGAATCCTTCATACGACGACGGCCAGTACCACCCCAACCCCACGTATAACGATGGTCAGTACACTCCTACCGCCACAGATACGACTACTCCCAGTCCCACCGCGACGGATACGTCTTCTCCCACTCAGACATATGACGACGGATTGTACCATCCTAATACATCCTACGACAATGGCCAGTACCATCCTAATACGGCCTACGACGATGGCCAGTACCATAACGCCGCCGCCGCCGCCCCTGCGGTTCCCGATGCAATCACGTCTGTGTTGAATGTTGTACTCAAAATCGTGACCAGTACCGGAACAGCGACTCCGACATCCCAGACGGACTCCACTGCCCCCGCGACGACTGATTCTCCAACAACAGCCTCCTCCACGTCTGCAACGGAGACTGCTACTGCCACCGCCACACCTGGAACCACTTCCACGGCAGCAGCTGGCCCCACTGAAACTGCAATGCACGCCATAGCCGGCGCTGGCAAACGCTCGGACGATGGTCGTTACCACCCTGATTCGAAGTTTGACGACGGTAGCTACCATCCCAATCCCAAGTTCGACAACGGCAAGTATCGCGTCAGTACTGCAGGAGCCAAACGTTTTGACAATGGCCAATACCACCCTGATTCGAAGTTTGACGACGGTAGCTACCACCCCAATCCCAAGTTCGACGACGGCAAGTATCGCGTCGGTACCACCAGAAGCGACTATTCGGACGACGGCACGTATGACGACAGTACCACCGAAGGCAACTATTCGGACGACGGCACGTATGACAACAGTACCACCGAAGCCAAACGTTCGGACGATGGCAAGTACCACCCCGATTCGAGATTGAACGACGGTCAATACCATCCCGATCCCAAGTTCGACGACGGCATGTACCACCCGGGGAAGCATAATGGGAGGAGGGGCTTGACGCATCAGGACAAGGTGCGCTCTGTTAGGAGAAGAGCCGTACAATACTAGGCTTGGGAACTTTGAAGTCATAGGCGTTACTTATTGGACTTTGATGCAAATGTCACTCTTTCACATAAACCTCTATATTTTCCTATGTGCAATAAGTGGGCTTCAATATTTGTTGAAACCATTGGCCGTGTCCGCGACGTCAGCGTGCCAAGTGAGTGATGTTGCGAATGACCGTATCAGAGAAGACTTTGGATGTCGCGAAGCGGGAGGAATCGGACTGTCTTCTTTCCTCCTACTTCTATCGTGTCTGTGCAGGATACTTGGTCTGCGAATCGCGACGTCTCCAGCGGCTTTACTTTTCAATTTTGTTGGGTTGGTCCTAGCAGACGCAAAGCCACCGGACTGGGCAGTCCAGGAACCAAAGCGTAAGGCGCGAGTCAGGCTATTTTATCTCTTCGATCATCAGTCAATCACACATTCGATCCACTTCAACATATGCTTCACAAGAATGCATTATCGTGGCTTTTAGCCTCTAGTTCTACTTATGATATAAAGGTGGTGCCTTCGTGAATTGACTTGCATCTTAGCTTCTCGTGATCGCAGGCGTTTCAAAGATCCTCAAGTTACCTAGTAAACAGTAGGCGGCTGCACGTTCAGATTCTCCGAAACTCTCGATCATCAAGTACTGCTACCTTCAACGACCGCGGGTGAAATCAGCTTCAAACCTTGCCCTTTGACGCTCGTTATCTCACCATAATTCTTGACGGAGCCCAGTGAGTATACCACACACACTGCCCTATAGGAAGACTAGTTTATAACCACCTAATATCTAGCCGTGATTAGCGTCCGCAATGCACGCCTGCCTGCGTATATCAGAGATCTTGAGAATTGTTTTTGCGGAGGTGACACAAGTCACGGATGGCGACAGCGTACGACCATCATATACCACTCTGTACCACCTGGCGTTGACGTGTCGTGCTTTCCGAGGGCCGGCACTGGACGTTCTATGGGCGCACATACCAACGCTGGAAGACAAGCGCGATGTGCTTCTACCTTGCCTACAGCGCTGCATTTCTACGACCCTCACTCGACTAGTCATTCATTCTGAGCTTTGGCCATCGGCTATGGTCAATCTTGTTGCAGGCCTGGGCAGAGCTTGTCCTAAGATCAAAGAATTTCGTTGTTCGATGCCGACCCCTGGTGCATGCGCCATGCTTTCTGATTCGTCACCTGCTGGGATGATTTGGAGATCTTAGAGACGGGAGCAGTGAATGTGCAGGCATTGCAGCATCTTGCGTCCCTGAAACATCTGAGGGAGCTGACGATGCTCGTGCCGGAAGGTTACAACCTGGACATAGACCCAACATCGACGTTTACCATCATGTTTTCGTTGGACAATTTCAGCATAACCGCTGCAAGTATCGAGCTCCTTCTTGCTTATTTGGCACCGTTGCAAATCTCAACAAAGAGCGCAAAGCTGAATATCGACTTAGCTCCAAACGCAGATGGTCTCAGACACCTACTTTCATCCCTTGATGAGCATTTCTAGCCCAATGCTTTAAAATCGTTGAGTGTTTGGGTGGATCGCCCCACCCATTTCGAGGGTCACACCCATTTCGAACTGAATACTTCCGCCCCCCGAAAAATCCGGGTCTTCACAAGGCTCACCGAACTCTATCTCAGTTCAATGCATGTCTCTATCACCGAAGACGAAGTTGAAGTTCTGGACCTCGTTTCCGCTTGGCCCCAGATAAAGTGTTTTTACCTTGCCACTGGCTGGGACTGGAAAGTTACCCGCATGGGTGACATTTAGTGGGCTTGCGGGTATCCTCGAGCGCTGTCCGAATCTGCGCTCTCTGGGGGTCAACCTAGACGCCTCGTCCCTCCACGACTTACCGGTCCATGTTGATAACCAATATACTGGAATCACCAGCGAGAAAGTCACTGATCTGGATGTTGGATATGCAGAATGGGACAATATCGAGGCCGTTGGCAACCTGCTTGCTGGGATGTGTCCCAGCTTGGCTGTGTCACATCTCTCTCGCGCGTCCCATAACGATGATCCTTCCGATCAGAATGCATGGTTCGAAGAGACAAGTAGATGGAAAGAGGTCGGGAATTTTATCGCTACTTAATGAACAAGCCTTTTCCCCCTTGTACAAGACGACTGCCAATCGATTCTGTATATTCGAAAGAGATACTCAAGATGCATGGTGGAGACATCGAACTGGTATGCTGAACTATCATAATGGTGTGTTACGTGCAATGTGGACATAAACATTTGTATTATCGGGACATCGACTGGCCATAATGTTTACAGTACAACAACAAGCAGGTAAACGAACTGAAAGTCTTCAGCGACTATCACGAGATTGTACTAATGAGTATTTGCACACAAGTTAGGATTGCTTGCAATGTCACATACCAAACATGTAGGTCCGGCCATAGGAGTCATGTTTGCTCCAGTTTCTGAGTCCTAAGACAAACCAACCGATTTCATTTCCGTCATTCCTATAGTGCGGAAAGCCGGACCACCGTGCCGTGCTCATCTATATAGGCAAAGTTCGGAATGCAGTGAGGAGAAACCATCCTTCCGAATTTAAGCTGATCGTCTGTAAAGGTCTAGGATCTAGGGTTGCTTGTCGAATTCAAATTGTGGAACATTGGATTAGGGTAGGGGTACGCCGACTCGACTAGTCACATTGCATATGAACGACTTGAGGGAGATAAAGAGTGTAGTACGTTGGTAGTACGTGTCGGTAAAATACGACTTGATATGAGTTGACATAATAATCATAACAGCATGTGCCGCTTCAGGTGACCGGTGTAACGCCCACTCAATTCCCTGTCTTGTGATACGAAGCACTCATCTGTGTGCGTTTTTACCTCATCAAAAGATCTTCTGATTGCGGTTACGGGGAAGGTGCCGAATCGATATTTCATCTGCCATAAAATGGGACAGCAGATTTCATCGGATGATAGTGCCCGCACGCAAATTTTATCAGAAGATATACCCAGTCAACCTGGCTCTGTCCTGGAATCTATGCTCGACCCTGTCAACGCGAGCGAGTCTGCTTCGTCAGCCAGCTCTCAGGCGCACATGACTCTCTCGAGCCAGACAGTCTGCAAACAATCTCCACCTCGCAAATTCCGGGAAGTTATCAACCAGGTCACTTCTCCCCTGACGCTGAGTCTAGTGCTCGAGAATAAGGGTAATGTTGCTCGTGACCATCTTGCATCAGAGCGAACCTATCTTGCCTACGTTCGCACCAGTCTCGCGTGCGCAAGTGCTGGAGTAGGTGAGACCGTGTCTCCGTACCCATGACAATCACTTACAAGTAGAGGTGAATTAACAGCTCTCGTACAACTGTTCACGCTTTCCAATTCCACAAACTCACATATCCATGATCAAGGAGGGATTGACCCACAGCGTTTTTCTCGACCATTTGGCGCCACGATGGTGCTTTTGGGTTTGTTCATCCTAGTTTATGGTGAGTCCTATAATTGTATTGGTGCTTTATATATCCTCATCAGTCGTAGGCCTCGTACGCTATTTCATGACCCAGGCAGCCCTCGTACGGGGTTTCTTCCCGGTAGCACGTAATTCTATTGCTGTTGTGGCATTTGCCCTTGGAACCGTTATTGTCATCGTTTTTGGGGTGCTAGTTGCTGAAACTCGAGGCTAGAATCCTTCCATCTCTTGTTCACACTTGGTCTATCGAGCATACAAATTCTACCGTCCGAAGGGTAGCACAGTCGGCAAAACTTGAAGAATTCGTCGCTGCACTCAGGATTTAAAAGCTGGCTGAGAAAATTGCAATCTTCTCGTTGCAGGTTAGAAATTGATTACGTATCTGATGATATATCTGGAGCTGGTTCTACCACGCATTTGGCGATAGATGCCAATAACAAGTACTATTGGTTACCACTAGTCCCTTATCTCGTCATCTCGTGCAGTCACGAGATAGTTACATACCATGTACATTAGCCGATTTCGCAGGCCCTTGCTGCAAGCGTGACAAAAAAGCCTTTGTCACGGTCATTGACTGTTACCTGGCTGGTGATGTCATTTGGATCCGTACCCCAGCACCAGACTAGACTGAATTCCAATGACTCCATTATACCTCAACATGATTTAGTAAACACTTGGTTGGAGCCGCAGCGTACGGTTTTATAAACACAACCCTAGAACTGTATCCTCCACCAATGTCAAAATCTGTTCTCTCTTCGATCTCTGATACCATCACTCTTCTTCTAAATACCCCAATTGTGCCTCCACTGTCCAAACAAACAAAGGACGTCGTGCTCACTGAATTGCCTCATTCGACTCCTCGACGACGTGCGGAAGCACTGGAGCTGGAGAGATCTCGTAGCGTAGATTTGGCCGCTGGAGACATGTGTCCGCAGGTGGGCAATTTAAGATGGTCCTGCCTCTGAATTATCTAACAGCCTGGCAGAGGATGTCAGACGAAAGCGGACGTACAAGTACCCAGAGTCGCGGAAGTAGTGATCAGTCTGTAAGAGACGACCTGCCTACTGGAATGGTGGAGCCAGTCGCACATCACTGATTGTCCAGGCGGTCATCGTATATACAGGCAAGTATGACTATGCACTTATATCCCTCGGTTTTGACCATGCATAATCAGCAAGAACTAGAGCCCGCCCTACATCTAGTACTGGATGATGATCACCCAGCGAGTCGGGCAGAAACGTAGTCAGGTTTGCAGTCTGTGATACCGACACTTCAAATTGGTTGGATGATCCCCAAGGGTAATGATATAGGAATCAACACTACAGCAAGTCTAGTTGAATCAATTTTAGCTACTCAATCAGTCGTATAATACAAACACGCCACCACAAACTCCTATCATTATAAATCCAAATTTTCAGGCGTAAAGAATGTAACGCGTATCACTTCCTGGACACCCTCGAGAACACCAACCCAGTTGTGAGAACCAATAGAAGTTTTGAGCAGGGTGATTCGTTCCCCAAAATTATCGAACTGATCCATTGACCCGAAGTTGGGGATAACGGTACGAGTCAGTAAGGACTCTCGCATTCCCCTTCGTGTGACCAGTTGAGCATGGTACTCGCTCCACTGCTGCGTTGACCATGACTCTTGGCTTTCTGGCGGAGAGTAGACAGGAGGGAGATATGGTTCCAGGAGAGCATCGAATAGAGTGTCAGAGTGGGTGTGGGAGATATCCCAATCATTCTCTGCGTGCAGTATCAATACTGGTACCTTGAGTTTCTGGACATAAATTGGTTAGGTGCTAGATAACCTAGGAACAGAATATTTACATACCGCTATCACCGACAACGTGTCAAACTTGTGCACGAGAAAGCTCTTATAAATATCTTTGAGACGCCTAAAGTCAGAGTATTTTAGCATTTGGTAATGTTTGCCAGGCTTACCGGCTGCTCGAGGTATCATGTTAATGGGTAACATGACAGGAAATACACCAAAAATATTATAGGTATCTATCAGGGTATAGAGCGAGGAGAAAGGAGACATAAGGACGGTCCCTCTGAACTTGATGCCATCTTCGGAGAGGCTGGCAGAGAGGTTGGATGCCACTGCAGTTCCCAAGCTGTGACCTACTATAAGGACATCCTGCGGTGAAGCACCTTGCGTGATCAACCAATCCCATGCAGCTTTTGCATCAAGTGACAAGCCGTCCTCTGTAGGTGTACCTGGACTATCCCCGAATCCACGATAATCTATTGCTAGGACATTTACGTCCAGGCGCGAAGTAAACCCGGAATATAGGTAAACGCGCAAGCTTACAGCCCGCGTAGCAGCATTGCCGTGGAAAAAGAGCACCGTTGGACGCTGTACCACAGCCTCTGAAATGTGTAATTGTGCAGCAGATGGAGGCGGTGGAAAGGACAAGTTGTGATATATGGTATCTGAGATAATGAACCATGCGCCGAGAGTGTGATTATCTGCGGTCTGGATCTTGATGTTCGCCGCTCTCCCAGCTAATGTATCCATAATCAATCTAGCGAGTTCAAAAGAACTGGACGTAATGGAGTAAAACATACGTGCAAGACCATGCCTTTCTGGCGCATCAAAATGTGCGTTCCAAGGTAGCTTCAAGGCGTTCATGTACAGGATGCTTAGTTACGCCTCGAGCTCCACATGCGCAGTTGTAAAGGATGAATAAGTGGACTTACTGGGACTGGAACCAGGGTACTGCTAAAAGGATAACTACCCCCACGTAGAGAAACCCGAGGACGGCAAAAACCTTTCTAAGCCGTGCAAACAAACCACCCTTGTCTGGCTGCATGATGGACATAATTGAGGAAGTACTGGTGGTCACAGTGGCGAGTTTGGTTGAGGACTTATCTATTACCTAATACGTTGAAATCCTATTCATGAAATTCATTTGTGCGGAGCTCAAATATAAGTTAATAATAAGGGTACTCAGAGTACACCACCAACTGCCGCTTTTGGCCGAACAGATATAGTGCGAAAACTATCTAAGCGACCTGCCCACGGGCTGACTCTTGTCTATAATAAGGTTTTTGTAGATAAATAATACATTTATAGAGTAAAGCTACCACATAGAGGCTCTGTCACTGGATTTGACCAGATGTCTGGCAAAAATAGGAAATATGTTGGCTAGGCCTGCACCAGGGGCACATGAAGAAATATTTCTGGCATATCTGACGGAAACCTGTGGTAAAGATCTGAAGCTGAGACATCTGAGAGAGGTTGTATATATATATAACTCATGCTGAGCGCTGACCTGACCTATATGTTTATTACTCTTATGGTCTTTGCTGGCCACCGCTGATCTGAATGCCATCGACTCTCGACTAATGTCAATGATTTGAATGACACTGCAGGCCTTCCAGTGATTCAAGGTAGCAACAATGCAAGCGCATAAAATTGGTACACATCATACAAAATATGTACTGACAAAAATGACAAGTGTGGTATAGGCATTCTAACATACTGAAACATATGAACCGCAAGCTTGATTGTCCTGAAGGCAGTCAGAAGAAATGAGGGGACTGGGATAGAAGAGGGCTGCATGCATGCAGAACTCAGCCCAAATATGATCAAGTACTTCATCAGTGCCTCGCACTCCAATCCAACTCCCCTCAGTGCCAGATTGATCTAACCATGCTTCGATGAATGTACCCTGCAACGGCACCCAAGAATCCCACTTCAGCCATTTGCCTCTTGGGAAGTATGGATATGCACCAATAAATGCTAGCCAAAAGATATCACGTCCCCAAGCCCACAGTGGTGACTCTGGATCCACTTCCAACACCAGCCATGTCTCGATCTCCTTTAACAGTGACTTCCAATTTTCTCTATTGCAGGAGTTGAATGTCGATGGAAGTGGGAGAAATGGAATCCTATCATCCGGAGGGGAAGCAAAGCTGCAATCAGACATCTCTTGAAATAAGTACAACTGCGCCACAATGTAAGCACTTTATGTTTGTGACAGAACATGTACTCACGTCACTTGAGGGTAGTGAATCTGCTTGCCAACTATCAGAATCCCTCATATCCGTTGAGACAGCATTCACAACTGGAGTGGTAAATATTCCGTACTCCTTGTCAATAGATACTGATATTTGTATGGGCTGCAACAGATAGATGTCAATATCTGTTTTGTTTTGAGCAAAATGACTCACAATGTTTCCTTGTAGTAGTCCCTCTGGTAGCATACCCGAAAAACACACTGTGAGGGCCAGTGGTTGCAGTGATATGCAGCCAGTCTCTTCGTGCTGTATTTCAGGATAGATGGCAGAAATGTTGGTGAGTATTCCTGGATCCATGTTTGAAGTTGGAATGTTGAAGTCTGCAGGCTGAAGTGAGTGCTGTGGGACTTCGGACTTGTCATTCAGAATCAATATTGGAAGGCATGTGACTTGGGCGACAGCTGTTCTGAGTCGATAACTTCATCATTCTGCGATTATCATCAAGACTCTTGCAGGCCATCTATGAACAATAAATTTGTTGATGGTGATAGTATGTTTTCATTAGTCTGTCAACTAAGCGGCTGTTTATATTTCACTGCTTCTTGTTTACAGTCATACAATATTGTGAGGATGGTAAACATGTTGTTTGCATGGTGTGCCCTCCTAAAGCAGGTGTCTTGTGCACAATGGCCATCTGACACATTGAAAAGCATGTCATCCAGAATGTGCACCAATGGTCATCTCAAAGGAAGAGTCGACAGGCTACTACTCCCATACCTGGACTTGAGGAGAATTTGCGATGGAAGAAAGCCCCCACCTTTGCCTTGACACCCATAAACCCCACAGCATCTCCCCACAACTCAAACGACCTGTACATGGATGCAGACATGCCTGATGTGGACATGGAGGTCCCACTATCCAAGCTTTTGAATCATATTGCAGATGATTGGACACCTGAGCCTGAGTTTGACGGAGCACATCTGGACCTATTCACTGAGCTCCAAGCAAGTCTTAACTGTGGGGAAATCCCTTTCTCGACACCTCTTACCCCCATCAATGACAAGTATGAGCTCTTCGATGATAGTGCACCTGATTTTGGAATTGAAGTTCCTGGTGAGTGTAATATTTGATTTGTGCTCTAACAATGCGCTGAGAAAAGTGTACAGATGATGGCAATTATGATAAAACAGCCAATGTTATCGCCTCTCGAGATAGTCCAACATACCCATGGACATCCAAAGCAGTAAGTCTTTCTTCACATGAGTCGCAAACTCAATGCTCACAACCACATCAAGAACTTTATCACATCGCTTCTTTTTAGTTCTCCCCACCACCCATTTTCTGATGGACAGAAAAAGGCCATCCTCAATTGGGCTAAAGAGCTTGGCGCTCGAGATGTTCCCTCATTTGACACAGTCAAGAAGGTTCAAAAACACATCGACCATCTCATTGGTGATCCAACAGAGAAGGTTACAGCTCGCTCAGGGGACATCTTTTACATCAACAATGTCGCAGAATCGATTGCTAGGGTTTGTCTGCTATGTTACCTAGGTGTGTATGATACTGATGCGATATCTCAGGACTATGTGAACCCGCTCACTCGATTTGCAATGCAAGATTACCCTGAAGATGGAGGTGATGGAATGTCGCAAGTTTTCAATGGTACGAAAATGTTACTCGATCTCCCATCACCGCCAGCAGTTCGGGTTGATGGCACAATATATTTTATCAATGAGCTACTACAAGAATCATCCAAGGGATACTTTATCCCAGAGCACTTCTTTCTTGGATCATGTCCTCCCACTGATGAAGTTGAACCTGGAGCTCAATCAAATGTGAAAATTCAGTATGGCCTTGGTCGAGCTGTTCAACGGACTGATGTATGTTATTCAAAACTAGACTTACAACTTCGCACTGATTACTGGCATGTGAATTAGGCTGGATTTATCGTCAACGATGAACAAGAGATTGTACCCACTTCGGTGTTTGTGCGATCATTTAAAGATATTGCTGCAGTGCTGGGTGAGCTTGAATGTGGTCTCACAGGTATGTTCCATGTCAATTGCACCAGTAACTGCAGGACTTAAACACATAACAGCTTCTTCAGCTAAATTTGCATCGCTTACGCCTAATCCATTGCATGAGAAGTCCAATGGTTGAATGGTATATGCCATCCCACTAATTATTTTCATGGATGACATGTCAGGCAATGTGTCAAAGCAGTGGAATAAGCATCATGCCATTTACATGTCCAATGCCAACTTACCACGTGAGATGCTCGAAAAAGAGTTTTTTGTACGATTCATCACATCATCGCCTCATGCTGCACCAATGGAGCTCATGCGAGCTATGAAAGAGTCTATCTGGTATGTGCATCCTTTTTGTTGTCTAGTGTCATATTCCATACATCCAATCTCAGATCCAATCAGATCCAATCAGATCCAATCGATCCTGCTTCTATCCAGACCACAGATCCGATCTGGATCACCCATCCGAGTGCCCAGCTTCTTGTGTTCTAAGTCCACTGTGCATACTGGCTTCTATCCCCTTTCGGTGATCTACCTGCACCAGTGTCCTGGCTGTGTATATTCCTGTCCTGCTTACTGATCCGTTACCTGTGCTTCATATCCGACTCACATTTGCTGATCCGCTGTGCATTTACTAATAGACTTCCATTATACTTTGTGCATAGCCCTCCGGTTCTGGACTCACTGATTGTCTGTACTATCTACCTACAGTATATAAACTACATGTACGACTCTAGAGAACCTTAGTTCGAATATCATCTTAGATTCTGCTCATTCCATTCATCTGAATCCAATCCTCTTCCAACTCTAAGTATCTTCCGAGACTTAGGATTGATTCCTATAGTCTACACTTCCGACTCTACCTCCGGTAGTCTATATCCGTTAGTTTCTAGTACGGACCTCGTCTGCTACTAGCCTTATACCTTGAATCCATCCGTACACTCCGGATACCCACTGGACGTACTCTTTCCATCCGCACGTTTCGGATATACCTCGGACGTGCCATATCAGATACCTTCGGATCCACTACACAAGCACATCCGGATCCTCGGACGAAGGATACTCCTCTGAAATAAAGGGTAGTACTCAGGAAAGGGGCACAGTGCATGAACTGAGGCCAAAGCCCTTCGGATCTCTCACCTATTGAGTATGGTCTTAACATCTAGCTCATATACTCAGTCAGTAGTCACAATTTGCAGTGTTGCAGCTGAATCTGGCATTGTTGCATGGGATTGCAAGGATGGTGAAGAGGTCATGCTGATTCCATATGGGTTGTTTGTCACTGGCGACAATCCCATGCAAGCTGAAGAATGCAGCCATGCTGGGCTGAACTGTAACTATTATTGTAGGACATGTGATGTTGGCGGCACCAAGGAATATAAGGAATCTGAGACTGGATACACCAGTATCTTCAATGTTCAAAAGTCTCTTCTATGTTTTACCAATTGCTGATTTCACATTTGCAGTCAGGCAATATCCGAACACCAGAGGAGACTGCAAACAAAGTTTGACAGCAATTCGAGACTGCGATGCTATCAGGTGCCTCAGAGAAGGTGAAGAATTCCATGTCGTCAACCAGGATTCGAGATACAGCTTCAGCCTCCATCCTAAACACACTGCTGGAGCTTGGCAAGAAACTCAGGAAATGCACAGCAGGTTCTCCGGCACTACCTGAAAATGAAGTCAGAATTGCACTTGAGAAAGAGTTCGAGCAGCTCTTGCAAGGTGGAAAGCTTGATGATGCCATCAATCCCTTACTTGGAATGCACGGTCAGTCTTTTGAAATGATGTAGATGTTAAACTCATGTTTAAAACAGCATTCAATGTTCACATGGACACACCAACTGAAATCCTCCATACGATACTGCTTGGCATTGTTAAATACTTCTGGGGGCAGATGGTATTCCTCCTTGAGAAATCAAAGCTCTTACATCTCTTCCAGAACCGCCTCGAGACCATCAACAAGGATGCGCTAAATGCTCCATGCCTCAACACCAACTACATTTGTCACTACAAAGGTAGCTTGATCGGCAAGCATTTCAAGAGCTTGGCACAAGTAATGCCATTCCTTATTTACGACCTAGTCCCACCAATGGTCCTCAATGGCTGGACAGTTATGGGCGAACTCGTTGTCCTTGTCTGGCACACAAAAATAACAAACACTGAATTTTACCTTGTGAGTCCTTATTTCACGTACATCTGTATGCTGCTCTTTCTAACCATCATTTTAATAGGCCAAGTTAACAAGAACAATCCAGGACTTTCTGAATGTGACGGCACAGTGCATGCCAAGTATCCTGATTAGCAAACCCAAATTTCATTTTCTCGTCCATCTCCCAGCCTACATTCGACGTTTTGGGCCAGCAATAACCTTCTCGACAGAGTGATACAAGTTGTTTAACCATGTTTTCTGTTTGTCATGCATATATAGCAATCGCCAAGCACCAAGCTGAGACACCTGCAGATTGTTTGCTCACCAGGACATTGTCAAGCATGTTACTACTGGTGGTTACTGGTATGATGGTGAGATCAAGAAATGGGTTTGTGCAGGCGTCCAGGTCCTAAGTTATCTCGATGAGCACCCTGGACAAGCATCGCTACTTGGGTTATCGAACTTCAGTTACAGTACTCCAATACCTGGTGAATGACACCATACATTTCATTATTTCTTGACTGATATGTGTATAGGATTAGGAAAAGTTGAAATGGTGCCTGGAAAGTCTAGAAAGACGGTCTGGAAAGACACAGTTTTGTGGAAGGATACACGTTGTGCGAATATTCCTGGAACTGCTCCATGTGACCCATGCATTGAGTACCACCAAGGCAAATGTATTGTGACCAGTATGGGAGAAAATGTGTGCCTTAACAGTGAAGTTATCATTTGACAGCCAGCAGATGGAAAGGCAGGATG
>MU173086.1:24120-80127 GCA_016695475.1 Suillus decipiens | reverse complement strand
TCTCTTTCCCCGCTGACGCTGAACTGTAGCTGGAATCGACGTGAAGCTTACGATGGAGGAAATAAGATATCTTGAGCAAGAGTACAAACCTAGTGTCGTGATCGGTCATTGCTGAGTGCTTGGACGACGGGCTGTAGCATGATAAAGACCCCCTTATGTTCTGAGTGGTCCTGAATGCGTCGAGTCTACTTTACACTTGTGGAAGTCGGATATCGAGTGCGGCTCGTGACTAGAGCAGTGTTCCACATCGTCAAGAGGATTCTGTATCCTGTCGCAGTGACAACTCTCGTCAATTCTTGTCCTATTGTCCCGTACAAAAAGATCGACACTCAACTCCATGAAATTGCAAGGCAACGGAGTTTTTCTACAATAGGCATTACTATGTGTTCTTCAACAACTGTTCTCGAACGCTGTATAAAATGCATACCTGATTCAGGTACTCCCAGTAGCTTCATCCTCGAACAACTTACCCCGATGGAAACGCAATCAGAATGACTTAAAGTCCACTACATCCCTCCTGTGCTTTCTCAGCCATGCGAAACAACCAACGATGGCCATCTTATTCACCTATTCTTGTTCGAAGTTCGTTCAATCAAGGTTTGACTACGGGAGACTATCTATAGACATAGACACTTGCACTTGCAGCGAGTCTGGAAATCGGTGCCTGCTCAGCGAGTCCTATTTTATTCAAAAAATACACGTACAACTGAGGCGTCGGACCAGTAAGTGATTCAGAAGATCAGTCCAAACAAGCTGAATCATTCAGGCACTCCCAGTGGCTTCCTCCTCTTCAAACAGTTTAAAATTCATGCTCTGCGGAAACCCATCCAGAATAAAGTCCAAATAATTCCTCCTGTGCTTCCCCAACCACGCAAGACAACCGACGATGGCCATCTCGTCTACCAACTTTCCGAGGGTGTGGCCTAGAGTGTCTCCTTCTGGTGACGGTTCATATCCAGGGAGCGATTTCAGTATCGTCTTCATGTTCAAGAAAAGCATCTTTGAATGCTCTTCGGGCATCTTCCAAAAGAGCCGGGCCTTGGGCCTCTCGCGCGGTTGCGAAGAGTACGGTTCTGGCAGGGATCCCAGCATTGTGCGACCAAGACATTGGATTAGAGAAGCCGTTAACTGGTAGTAGTTATGACTGATAGGATTAGTGGTCGGTCCAGCTATACCGCATATTCCTCGTAATGAATATGCCATATGAAAACCGGATGAGAAACATGATGGTGAAGCACGCTCATACACGATCTGCATGACATCCCCAACGAATCTATCTGTTTGAGTGTCTTTCTTGAATAGCCTTGACAAGATTTCGGTGGCCTGCGGGCTGGTACACGAAAGCGCATGCCACACTGCAGGGTTGCTTGACGCACGTGCAAGAAAGCTCACTACGGTGACTTCATCTTGGAGCTTTTCTAAAACCCCTTCACCTCCAGACATCACTGCGCCCAGCCTGCTCATGCAAGGTATCATGAACTCGAAGAGTTGAGAAGACGACTCGTTTGAAATCGAAGGGAGTAAGGGAGCGAAACTGACACCCTCTCCGATAGGCATATCATCCTCCGAGTCTTTGCAGACCTTGAAAGCCTTCTCAACTTCTCGGTTGATTTCGTCCGCGAATGAAGTGGGCTTCGCTTTCTCCATGATTCTAAAGACTGTATGCGCCCTGTCGTATGCCGTGTCGAATTGCCTGCTACCCGTGCATATCTGCATCAGAAGCACATAGAGCACTACATCAACGAGTGTAAGTATGTCACCATCCTGGTCGAGGACAGGCGTCAACGATTGTGATGGTCGGTGAAGAGCTGACATTTCTGACTCCTTAGTATTCGACAGTTGTGCAATGAGCGGAACGAGCAGCTCGCTTGCAAGGGAACCGGCTAGCAAGCTCCGGAACGCGTGGGCAGTGCGGAGCATACTCTCCCTCGACAGAAAAGTCAAGGAGCCTGTCTTCTTCACGTTGACTAATACAACGAAATTGAACATCCGTGTTTGGAGTCGTGACAGTTTTGTGATCTTGAACACAAAACTGTCATTCCCCCCTTCCTGGGACGATCTGTAATGCGCAAGTGACATCGCAGATTCGAAAGTTGTGCAGCTAAGACCGCGTTCTCCACTGGCGTAAATTGGAACTGCTGGTGTTGGATTTACGTCGAGCAAGGTGCTCACAAACGAACCTGGAATTATGCATTCTTTCATGTCTGGACGCGACAATACATGGCGCAGGACGATGGCGATACGAGGGCTGACCACGAATATGCGGTGCAGGCTAGGGCAGCCACCTACCAGACCTTCCCACAAACCAAATGCATTCTGCGAGATGATAAATTCTTCCCCCTCCGCAGCCTCCCAGATACTGAAGAAAAAGCCGTTCGCGTGAGTGTGGTAAGTGTAAGCCGGGTAGTGTTCGAGATCAGGTGGGATGTGTGATTCAGTTATCATTTTTTGAAGACCTTCTTCGCCGTACTTCTCTACGAGTCCTGCAGCATCTCGCATGATATCTGAATGAGACGTGTCCAGATAATATCTGAGGAAGTATAGCCATATCTCGGCAGCAGATTGGACACCCTTCGCCTTCATGAAGGACTCAATCCACTGGCGGGCTACTACATTCTCCGGGTGATCCGCTTGAAAGTAGTTGCCGGAACATGATGCATTGCGATAGTGCATGATAAACAGGAACTTCCGCAAGAGCTCTAGCGACCTCCGGTTCAGAGTGAAAGTACCCTGAGGAAGCGCTTTATGCAAGTCCGTAATAATGGAGGCTGCTTGGCGTTCGAGTTCCGCTAATTTCCCTTCTAGTTCATTGATATTATTGGTGTTGCGGGCATCCTGGTAGAAATTCGGTATGCCGTAAACCTTGCCAATGGGACGAACGTCAAGAGTACCCGTAGCAACATCATAGTAGTGGACATATTCAGGATCAATACCGGTGCGTCGAAATTCTCTTCGTCGCTCTGCTTGGGACCTGCAAAAATATCATTCAGTGTCATGATTTGTTGTTTATACGCAGAGGACTCTGGAAACATACTTTGCAGGACCGACTTGGAACCTTCGCAATATGAAGCGTGGTATGAAATGTTGGTACTGTGTCGTAGGTGCATGCGCACTCGGGGAGCTGTCTATCTTCTGAGCTTCTTCTGCAACGCCCGTTCTGGGTTGTTGTTTTGGTATATTCCTGCGACGTCGTGTCATTCTGTATCTTCAGATATGAAGAGGCTTGGACTAGAACAGGAAAGGGACTCAGTCTTGGACCAAAATACTAGATTAGTGCTAGGTATCGTACCTAGGAATGGGAAAGGAGCTAGGTAGGGTAATAGTCAAGAAAATACACGAATAAGGTGCTCGCCTTTGGACCAAAGAACTGAGGGGATTCGACGGGGCAAGGAATTAATATGCTGTTTGAGACGGAGAATCAAAAGTAAACGTGTACGAAGCATGTATATAACAAGGGGTGATTGCATATGTAAAAGAAAAGGGTAAGTACGTACGAGAGTAACGTCGAGAGTTACATCTTAAAACTGTAACGAATCTGGAGATTGAAGCCTTCAGGTTCCGAGGGCTGAGGGCTGGCGCTGAATACGCCGAATGTTGTCTGTGGCACTCTCATTGGATACTTTAAAGAGCATGTTATACTATACCTTATTACATAAGTTATGTTATGTGATTGACGACGTTCAAATTCGTTTTCACCAGTGACTAGTGACGTGCACCCCCGGGGTATCCATATATTATATCATAGATGAGGTAGTCGCGAGTCTATCAGTTAACTACACAGCCACGGCGGTTAACGAAGCGGAGTTCAAAAATTGCAAACTTCGCTGATTGGCATGCGCTCAAACTGTGACTTACATGATACTATCTCATGCCCATTGCCGGGGCTATTCTCTCTCGGGACATATCCCAATTAGACAATGGTAACGCAGGTGGAACTGCCGGGTAGTTGTCAAGTACTTTCCATCACTTATTTCTCCCTTCTGTGAATGTATCTGTTGGATCCAGAAGCACTGCGGTTCTGGACGACGTCGACAAGGTCGCTCAACAAGGTTGTAAAAACATTTTTCTGATGTCGAATTAATGCAGACTATGCGATTGCAAACAAGCTTGCTCCCTTCATCTCTATGGAAAATCACTATCTATCGTGAGGAGGAATGCGAGATGCTTTCAACTCTCGAGGTTCTTCCATAGTATCGAGGATATCAGTATCGTGACTCACGAGGATGAATATGTTTGGTGTCGGGTCAACCCCATGGTCTCCACTGGCTCGTGATGCCCTTACATGCCCCCTTGGACAGCAGTCAGAAAGGTCAAACTGATTCTCCAGCATCCGACATCTTATTGGGATGATTTGAGTCGTCTAGGTTATGTTTTCTCAGTACTCAATCCATGTGATCCTTCTCCAGGAGTATCAGCTCCAATTGTCGGAACGAAAAATCTGCAAGAACTGTGGCGACTGTATATATGAAAGATCTCTTTCCCCGCTGACGCTGAACTGCAGCTGGAATTGACGTGAAGCTTACGATGGAGGAAATAAGATATCTTGAGCAAGAGTACAAACCTAGTGTCGTGATCGGTCATTGCTGAGTGCTTGGACGACGGGCTGTAGCATGATAAAGACCCCCTTATGTTCTGAGTGGTCCTGAATGCGTCGAGTCTACTTTACACTTGTGGAAGTCGGATATCGAGTGCGGCTCGTGACTAGAGCAGTGTTCCACATCGTCAAGAGGATTCTGTATCCTGTCGCAGTGACAACTCTCGTCAATTCTTGTCCTATTGTCCCGTACAAAAAGATCGACACTCAACTCCATGAAATTGCAAGGCAACGGAGTTTTTCTACAATAGGCATTACTATGTGTTCTTCAACAACTGTTCTCGAACGCTGTATAAAATGCATACCTGATTCAGGTGCTCACAGTAGCTTCATCCTTGAGCAACTTGCATTCAGAATGACTCGAAGTCCACTACATTCATCTTGTGCTTTCTCAGCCATGCAAGACAACTGACGCCGCCGGACGGTGGCCATCTTATTCACCTATTCTTGTTCGAAGTTCGTTCTATCAAGGTTTGACTACGGGAGACTATCTATAGACATAGACACTTGCACTTGCAGCGAGTCTGGAAATCGGTGCCTGCTCAGCGAGTCCTATCTTATTCAAAAAATACACGTACAACTGAGGCGTCGGACCAGTAAGTGATTCAGAAGATCAGTCCAAACAAGCTGAGTCATTCAGGCACTCCCAGTGGCTTCCTCCTCTTCAAACAGTTTAAAATTCATGCTCTGCGGAAACCCATCCAGAATGAAGTCCAAATAATTCCTCCTGTGCTTCCCCAACCACGCAAGACAACCGACGATGGCCATCTCGTCTACCCACTTTCCGAGGGTGCGACCTAGAGTGTCCCCTCCTGGTGACGGTTCATATCCCGGGAGCGATGTCCGCACTATCATCTTCATATTCGAGAAAATTAACTTTGAATGCTCTTCTGGCATCTTGTAAAGAAGCCGGGCCTTGGGCCTCTCGCGTGGCTGCGAAGAGTACGGCTCTGGCAGGGATCCCAGCATAGCGCGACCAAGACATCGGATTATAGAAGCCGTTAACTCGTAATAGCCCTGACTGATGGGATTGGTGGTCGGTCCAGCCATGCCGCATATTCCTCGTAATGAATATGCCATATGAAAACCGGAAGAAAAACTTGATGGTGAAGCGCGCTCATACATGAACTGCGTGAAATTCATAACAAACTTGTCCGCTGGAGTGTTTTTCTTGAATAGCCTTGACAAGATTTCGGGGGCCTGTGGGCTGGTACAGGAGAGCGCATGCCACACTCCAGGGCTACTTGACGCACGTGCAAGAAAGCTGACTACGGTGACTTCATCTTGCAGCTCTTCTAAAATCCCTTCACCTTCAGACATCACTGCGCCCAGTCTGCTCATACAAGGTATCATGAATCGGAAGAGTTGAGAAGACGACTCGTTTGAAATCGAAGAGAGTAAGGGAGCGAAACTGACGCCCTCTCCGACAGGCATCTCATCCCCTGAATCTTTGCAGACCTTGAAAGCCTTTTCGACTTCTCGATTGATTTCGTCTGAGAATGAAGTGGGCTTTGCTTTCTCCATGATTCTATAGACTAGATGCGCCCTGTCGTATGCCGTTTCAAAGCGCCTGTTACCCGTGCATATCTGCATCAGAAGTACGTAGAGCACTACATCAACGAGTGTAAGTGCGTCAACGTCCTGGTCGATAACGGCCGCTGACGGCTGTAATGGTGGGCGAAGAGCTGACACTTCAGTTTCCATGGTATTTGACAGTTGCGCAATGAGCGGAACGAGCAGCTCGCTCGCCTCAAAATTGGCTGGCAAACTCCGGAATGCACGCGCGGTGCGGAGCATACTCCCCCTTGACAGGAAGGTCAAAGAGCCTGTCTTCCTCACGTTGACTAATAAAACGGAATTGAACTCCAATGTTTGGGGTCGCGACAGTTTTGTGATTTTGAACACAAAATTGTCGTTCCCCCCTTCCTGAGAGGATCTGTACCGTGCAAGTGACATCGCGGATTGGAAATTTACGTGGTCGATGTGTGCACCGCGTTCCCCACTGGCATAAATTGGAGTTGGTGGTGCTGGATTCACGTTGAGCAAGGAGCTCACGAATGAACCTGGCTTTATGTATTCTTTCATGTCTGGACGCGATATCACAAGGCGCAGGACGATAGCAATGCGAGGGCTGACTATGAATATACGGTGCAGACCAGGGCAGCCACCTGCCCGACCTTCCCACAAACCAAATGCATTGTGCGTGATGATAAATTCTTCCCCTTCTGCGGCTTCCCAGATACTAAAGAAGTAGTTGTCCGCGTGAGTGTGGTAAGTGTAAGCTGGGAAGTGTTCGAGATCAGGTGAGATATGCGACTCAGTCATCATCTTTTGAAGACGCTCTTCGCCATACTTCTCTACGAGTTCTGCAGCATCTCGCATGATGTCCGAATGAGATGTGTCCAGATAGTATCTGAGAAAGTGTAGCCATATCTCGACAGGAGATTGAACACCCTTCGCCTTCATGAAGGACTCGATCCACTGACGGGCTCCTGCATTCTCCGGGTGATCCGCTTGAAAGTAAGTGCCCGAATATGACACATTGCGATAATGCATGATAAACAGGAACTTCCGCAGGAGCTCTAGCGACCTCCGGTTCAGAGTAAAAGTACCCTGAGGAAGCGCTTTATGCAAGTCCATAATAATGGAGGCTGCTTGGCGTTCGATTTCCGCTAATTTCTCTTCTAGTTCATTGATATTATTGGTGTTGCGGACATCCTGGTAAACATTCGGTACGCCGTAAACCTTTCCAATAGGACGAATGTCAAGGGTACCGGTAGTAATGTCATAGTAGTAGACATATTCGGGATCAACACCGGTGCGTCGAAATTCTCTTTGTCGTTCTGCTTTGGACCTGCAAAGAACATCCTGGTTTAGTGTCTGTGCTCGAGAGGACTCTGAAAACATACTTCATAGGTCCGACTTGGAATCGTCGCAATATGAACCGTGGAATAAAATGTTGGTACTGTGTCATAGGTGCATGCGAACTCAGGGACTTGTCTGTCTTCTGAGCTTCTTCCGCAAAGTCCGTTCTGGGTTGTTGTTTTGGTGTACTTCTGCGACGTCTTGTCATCCTGTATCTTAAGAGATGAAGAGGCTCCGACTAAGAAAGGGAAATGATATCAGTCTTGGACAAAAATACTCGATTAGCATAGTAGGAAACATACCTAGGAACGGGAAAGGAACTAGGTAGGGCAACAGTTAAGATAACGTACCTAGAACCAGGAATAAGGGCTCACCTTTGGACCAGAGAATTAAGGGAGATTACTCGACAGGGCAAGGAATTAATATGCTGATTGAGACGGAGAATCAAAGGTAAACGTGTACAAAGCGTGTATGTAATAAGGGGTGATTGCGTATGTAAAAGAAAAGGGTGAGCATGTACGAGGGTGACGTCGAGAATCATATCTTAGAGTTCAACGAATCTGGGGATTGAACCTTGTCAAATGGCTGAACTCGCAAGTATCTGTGGCACTGTCATCAAAAACTTTCAAGGCCGCAGGGTACGTTGTACTATACCTTAACAAGTTATGTGATTGACGTTCAAATTCAAACTTCGTTTCCACCAGTGACCGGTGATCACCGGGTATTCATCTATCATAGACGAGGTTATTGAAGATCGTGAAAGTTGCAAGCCTCGTTACTATCAGGCGAAGTGAGGTCCGTAGCATCTTAGACACGAGTTAACCAGGAGGCACACAGCCACGACGGTTTACGAAAGCGGGGTTCAAACTTCGTTCATGATGCATGTGCATCAATGGCTCAAATCGTGACTTGCTGATCACCATGATATGGTGGTTGTTCTGGTCTTGAATTATTTGTTCAACGGTACACCTCAAGTTGAATATCAATTTGTGTCACAGGAAGTCACAAGTGCGGTTACTTACTCTATCGGTAATGGCACTTGGTCGGAATCCCTGACTCCGTGCATAGTGTTCCGGCACGGCTTCAAAGGTCCAGACATAAGCATCTTAGACACGGGTCACATGGCAATCTCGCTTACGTTGGCAAAGGGAAGCAGTGTGAGCACGTTATTAACCAATACACTTATCCCACAGACAAAAAAATGTGAAGCTCGAAATCCGCAGGCCGTGCGATTTGACCGAGAACCTATCAATGTACGCACCCCTTGGAGTTGCTCAGGAACACACGAAGAAACAACCAACGGAGGCAGAATTTGAAGTTTGCGAGTCAGTTCATAGATATCCAAGGCAAGTGTAACGCCAAGGAAGCTTCACCGGATCTACTGCAATCAAGATAGTGGAAGGACTCAGAGGAGGGGGTTTACGCAGAGCACAATATAATGAGTGTTTCGAACGTGTCTGAATGTACGACTCACCATGGAGTAAATATTAATGTTGCAACAACAATTTGCACAGGGGCTAAGACCAGTTAGAGATGGACCTCTAAGGAAACCATCCATGTCAAGGTGTGTTCCGATAGGTAAAAACGCTGTCATCAGCAGGTTTCGAACCTACACAGGAAAGGGAAACAGATTTTGAGTCTGTTGTGGTAACCATCAGGCTAAGACTAGTTACAATAAACTGCCAAAGAAACCATCACGGGTGAATATCAAGGTGTGTTCCGATAAAAAAAATCTTGTCGTCGACAGGTTTCGAACCTGTACAGTCCAAGAGAAACAGATTTTGAGTCTGTTATGGCAACCACCAGGCTAACAACAGCTACGATGAAGTTCCAAAGAAACCATCCACGAGTGAACATCAATATGTGTTCTGATAGAAAAAAACTTTGCGGCAGGTTTGGAACCTGCACACTCCCAGAGAAACAGATTTTGATTCTGTTATGGCAACCGCCTCGCTAAGACCAGTTACGATGAGCTTCTAAATATACCATCCATGAGTGAATATTAAAGCGTGTTTCGATAGAAAAAACCTTGTCGTCGGCAGGATTCAAACCTGCACAGTCCAAGAGAAACAGATTTTGATTATGTTGTGGCAACCACCTGACTAAGACCAGTTGCGGTGAACTTCTAAAGAAACAATCCACGAATGAATGTCAACGTGCGTTCCGATAAAAAAAACTGTAGTTCAGCAGGTTTCGAACCTGCGTAATCCAAGAGAAATAGATTTCAATTCTATTGTGGCAACCACACTAGCCAGGAGTCTTTAACTCTTCCACTTGACGACTCATGAGACCTCTGAAAACTTATGGGGCCCCTGATTGACACTGCCTGATATGGACAATAAAGTTCGAGTCTGAACGTTTACCAGACAATAGAATTGCCCAGACAAGGGACAAAGACTGAGATAATTCTAATTCACCATCATTAGCAGTAAGTTCAATGTGAACATTACCACTAAGTATACATGGAATTTCTAGAAACACAGAAGGAAATGAGCAGATACTAGAAAATGAGGACAATAAAAGACTGTCACCACCTTGAAGGCCAGACATGGAGGATTGGAGACGGGAGTCTCATCTTCCCACAAAACGGTGGTCACGCAACAATCCAGTTCATCCCAAACATAACATCGAGACCTACATGCGACCTCGAACTCAAATAAGTAGTGAGAGCAGGCAATGGATCACTGAGGCCATGGGGATTTCAGCGAAACGCGAACTTGGGCCCAAACGGCCGAGTGAACGAGCAATCAAAGACGAGAGAAGAATATGATTCAAGCACAAGAGCAACAGGTGCAGGAAGACGATATTTGAATGATGTCCTAGTGGTAAAACACGATATAGCCCACTCCCTTATGGTAGCGGAAATAAATCTACATGACACATTAGAACGGTCGCACAGAGTGTTCGGAAACCAATGGAAGCACTTACCTTATCAGGAAGGTTCTGAGAAGTGGAAGCTTTGGAAGTAGAGCACGGTGGTCTGGCTTTTCATAGAGCAGCAGTCTTTGTACGAATCTCTGCTATCTTCTGCACAAAACGGGGGCAATAAGGGTCAGTACAGATACGGACAGTATTTGCAAGCTGTCGTGATAATAAGACAGTGAGAATATATTTCAGGCTAGATAGACCGGTTGAAACGTCTGTTAATGTCGATGGCAGGAATGTACATAGGACCAGATGTCAACTCCGCGGTGACCCCATTATGATTTGAAACAAAACGCAACTCAATACAGTCATGCAGGAAAGACAAGAGCACGGATAAATCGAAATCTCGACTCATTGTTGACATGAATAACAGTAGGAATATCAGCAAAGGATCAAATGATTTGATAACAATTAAAGGCATAGTCGACGACTAAGATCAACATACGCAGTAAGAAACACAACACCCAATGCGGGAATGAAGCACTGCGCAGCCTGCGTGAGTCGCATATCCTGGAGGGTAAGGGTTGCTCAGTGAGCTCAGGGAAGGAATCCGAAGGATAGATTCATTTCGTCACTAGTGTTATGATATTAATGGTGACGCTCGCTGGCAGCTGTGGATCTACTTCGGTGAGCACGGCACGCAGAGTCGCCGCAGACTGGCGTAGAAGATTCATGTGACAGGACCATAGTCACTGATAGTGAATAGGTGTACGATGGTCTACTGTTTCGTGAGTCACACTCATGTCACTAATAGTAACGAACAGTCACACTTGCCGGATTTACAGTCCATTCGGCAGACTCGAGTTGTGAATTTCGGACAGCTGATTAGGATGCGATACGATCTAGCAATAAACCTGCAAGCTATAGTATGTATGAAAAGAGCTAAGTGCAAATCATCACTGCTGTGTAAAATAATGCTGATGGAATGTATGGGGATGGACAGGTAGATATTGATGCATGGAAGGATTATGAAATCCATGACTTGCTGGATGTGTGTGTTGACAGAAAAAATATGGTGGATGTGATGCAGGAATACTGAGGCTGGTGTGAGATTGTGGATATGTGAAATGTGGTGGTGGTGCTTGGGAGGAACTGGAGGTTGCAGGATGTTCTAGTGGTAGATTCTGTTGTTGGCTCAAAGTTGAAGCTGCAGTGGCCATTGCTGTGGCAGCACTGGTTTGTTTTCCCCCAAGAAGTCCTGCAAACCATGGCTGACTAGCACAGTCAGGATTTCCCATGAGATGTTCTTTGATTTGCGCATTACAGGAGCTTGAAGCCTTGAGTATATAATCATCACTTCTTGGACCTACACCAAGTGGCACTCCTAGCAGGACCCTGAAAAACAGGAATCCCACCCAGTGCCCAACAGTGCACAGGACACCCCAGGCACCAGCCAGGCCTCAAGGCCCACCCAAACTAACTCTTTCCAGACCTCTCCTCACCACTCAACCCAACAACAAAACCAAACATGGCCCCAAGTGGTGCTCCCAGCCCCATATCAACCATTCCCACAGTTGGAACAACCACAAGAGCCAATCATAAATCCACAGCCAGCAAACCTCTACTAGCAACAAGTAAAACACTAGAAGAACATGCATTGGGAACAGGCATCCACACTGATGTCAACAACCCTCCCTCAGCTAGGAAGTTGCTCAACATGCATGGACTAATGTTCCTGGTAGCAGGCAAGGCCCTTTGGGATATCTTGGCAACACTCTTTGAACTCAGTTTAGCCATGAACCTTGGTGCTACTCACTCAGAAATCATCAGGGCATTGGCCTTCATAGTCTTTGAAGCCCATCAATCCAGTGTTACAATCACTATATGCCCCTATCTATTTCTCTTGTTACTTATGCTTCCTTTCCTTTTCTCGCTTACTTCATCATTTCCTTGTATATCACTTTTGCCTATGGCCACTTGACCGTACATTCATACATGACTCATCCTGACTTGGTTCCACTTATGACTCACTCTGACTCCTTGTGACATCATATGTTCAACATGTTGTACTTTAGCTGCCTTCCCTCTTTGGTTACGCAGCCCATGTATATCTGACAAGCCTACCCTAAAATTCTCTTTCACTTTAGTATATAAACACTCATAGATACACTGTATTTCTTTATTCTAATCTTACTGGGTTTTACCTGGATTCTTCCTTCACTAAGAACCCCAATTCTTAGTCATCTAAGATCATATCTAAGCTTAGCACACCTAAGTCTTAGTCTAAAGCGAACTTACTTGCCTCGACTCAGCTAGTTCCATGTACCACCTACTCAGACCTACCCGCATTGTTGTAGAATATATTCGACTCAGCCAGTCTAGTTCTCCCTTGATCTAGTCTGTCTTCGTTGTTTACCTTGAACCTATACTAGGCCTTTGTCCAGCTAGTATAATGAACCCATGACTCTTGAACTCTCTTGTTTGAGGCAGTCATGTTCAGAACTATCCCAGTTTGTAACATCCAGCAACATAGAGAAAGTGATTGAAAAAGTTGATGCCCTAATGAAAGGACTGCTAGCCACACTGGACATGAACGTGTATAAACTGGAAGAGCTCACCTCAACTCACAAGATAGCACTCAAAGGAGCTGTAATAGAGGTGCACACCCAATTCACCCACTCTTCAGAAGAGATAGACAAAATAGTGGAGGTGGCCACTGTAAAAGCTAACCAGAAGGCCCTAGCAGCAGGTCTGACAGACCAATGACCTACACAGTAATGGTGAAAGCAGGAGTACCCGCCAAACTAACCAAAGCCCTTGCTTGAAGTGAGGCACAATCCAAACAAATTCTCATTGACAGGAGATCCTTTCTCATAGCAAACTCACTCAAGGACCTAACCAAAGCACAGCTGGTCTCAAAACCAACCACAGTCCTAGAACTCATGAACAGAAACAGCCTCAAACACCCCAATGACCTTTTATTTGTATTGGTAAGGAGACTCCCACACAGAGGCATCCTATATGAACTCAACTCAAAGGAATCAGCAGAATGGTTCAAAACTCCCACCAACAGAAGCAACTTCCTTGAGTACTATGGAACTAATGTCATCATCAAGGACAGATCCTTCAATGTACTGATCAAAAACTTCCCCATCTCCTTCATACCAGAGAACCAAGCAGCAGTGGCAGATGTAGAGAAAAAGGCGGGATTCAACTCATGCACCATCAGCAAAGCAAGATACATCAAACCCATCACAAGATGCAACCACAACTAACAAATGGCACATGTGGTAATGATCTTTACATCCAAGAAAAGTGCCAACCACACCATAAAGTTTGGCTTAATGGTAGACAGTAAGAAAGTATATGGCCGAAAGCTCCTCCCCAAACCCACAAGATGCCTCAAGTGTCACTCCTTTGATGGCACCCACATAGCAACAGAATGCCCACAGGAACATGACACCTGCAGAACATGCAGAGAACATCACTGCACCAACACTTGTGAAATCAAAGACCCCATACAATACCAATGTATCAATTGCAATGAGAAGGGCCACACAGCATGGAGTAGGGAGTGTCCAACATTTGTACAGAAATGGGAGGCTCACAGGAGAAGACATGATAAGGCAAGGTACATCTTCTTCCCCACTGAAGATCTGCTAACATGGGAAATTATCCCTGACTCCAATACCAACTGGAAGGATGTACCCACTCCTACCCTAGTAGAACAGCCCCTGCCACCACAACAGAACACACAGCCCCCTATCACCAAGAAGGAGAGTGAAACTGGCAGGAGGTCCTCAACTGTAACAACTGCAGAACCCACTTCAGCAAAAACCCACACAACCCAAACAACATCCCAATGGGCCTCCCAAATCAGACATGCCTCCCAAAGGGATGGCTCACCTGCCACCAGATGCAACAATCCCAACCAAACCAGAACACAGACCAACACCACCCTAGCACCTCCCAAGAACCACCCACACCCCCCTGAAATCAACCTCCATCACCAACCATCTCATACCTATCTGACAACCTGATTGAAACTGCAGGATGGAACTAATGCAAGACACAACCAACAACAACCTCCTATGGGACAATTTCAGAATCTGGCAACAGAATCTATGGAAGTCACAAGGAGCATAGGAACATATGCTACACAACCTGGACCCAAATCACTATGACCTGGCATGTATCCAGGAACCTTTTCTTAACCCCATCAATCTCACTAATGCATCCAACCTCAGGGCCTTCTGGGATGTCATCTACCCCTCAGATCACCATTCCTCCACAACACAATCCCAAGTTATTATACTTGTAAATAAGAAACTTTTGAAAAACAATTGGCACATTGTACCCATCAAGTCACCGAACATAATGGCCCTGGAACTCACAGGCCACTTTGGTAAAGTATGTATATATAATGTTTATAACCCCTGTAATAGCAACCATACAGTACAATACATGGAAAGACACATGATGTCTGTACATAATGCACATTGTAATGCTCAAGGCAAAAATAGACACAACCAGGAGCACATAATCTGGCTAGGGGACTTCAACTGACACCACCCCATGTGGGAGTTGCCCAGCAACAACCATCTATTCACCACCATGAATCTAGACGTGGCGGGCCTGTTAATAAATCTACTAGCTGCATATAACTTTGTATAGGTCCTCTTTCCAGCCATCACAACTCTAGAAGCATCCAACACCAAGAATCTGACCAGACCAGACAATGTCTTCTGCACAGCAGACCTAGCAGAAAGGTTTACACAATGCAATGTAGAATACCATCTCTGCCCCATTCTTACTGACCATTTCCTGATCATTAGCACTCTAGATCTCCAACTGTCACAACCCCTTTAATCACTTAAGACAAGGGCAGAGACTAGGACTTGAACAAAGGTTATTACAACAAAAAGAGAATAAGATTGAGCAGTGACATCTGGTTGCTACTCTAGGTAGATACAAGATGTTTGAACTAAAGAACTACTACAGCAAAACTAGCTACATAACTATATAGGCATATTGAAACTGAGATACAAACTGAGTCTGAAACTACTAGCCAATCAGAAAATAGAAAAGGAAATCATATGATGTGATGCTGTGACATTGTTGATGACATCATAATGATATCATATTCTAGAAGATTCTGGGTCACATGATTTGTCATGTGATACTATCTTTATCTTATCTTATCCGATAGCATCATAAAAGACCTTTTTATCTTCATCAGGTGTTACAATCGTCGTATGCCCCTTATTTTCTTTCCTCTTGTCTACGACTATCTTTCTTGCTTACATCATCATTCCCTTGTATATCACTTTCGCCCACGGTCACTTGACTGTACGTTCATACGTGACTCATTCTGACTCAACTCTTATCTCTAACATCATATGTTCAACACGTTGTATTTCACTGCCTTTCATACTTGGATACACAGTCTTTACTTATCTCCTCAAGCCTGCCCTAAAGGGACCTACCTACTTACATATATAAGCTTGAGTAGATACGTTGTATTTCCTCATTCTAATCTTACTGGGTTTTACCTGGATTCTTCCTTCGCTAAGGACCTCCAATCCTTAGTCGTCTAAGATTGTATCTAAGCTTAGCACACCTAAGTCTTAGTCTAAAGCGAGCTTACCTGCCTTGACTCAGCTAGTTCCGTGTAACCCTACTCGGACCTACCTTCATCGTTGTAGATAATGTGCTAGGCCTTTGTCCGGCTAGCATACGAAACCATGACTCTCGATATCGCTTGTTTGCGACAGTCGTGTTCAGAACTATCTCAGTTCGTAACAAAAGATTAGAATCCTTTTCGATACCGTCAACTATCTAGTCTTCGGCCCCCATCCACTGACGATCACTCCGATCAAGAAGTCCTAGCGGACAGTTTGACAGCACACTTAGGCAAGAAGGATTACACTCCTGTATGACATTGCTACTTGCCCAGAATGTCGACGAAAGAACATGAATTCAAGATTGGTATGCCTACCATCTTTGATGGAGAACGAACTGTTTCGAAATTGTTCCTCCTATTGTGCCATGCATATATGGATATTAATGAGAAGTTATATACCACCGACCAGCAGAAGATCATCTTTATCTGCTCCTTTATGGAGAAGGGAAATGCCCGCATTTGGAAGGAACACTTCCTCGAAGAAGCCCATTCAAAGTCACCCCACGTATACGGCAAGCTCGAGGACTTCCTTAAAAGCTTCAACAAGGCATTCGCACCCCTTGACCCAGCTAGATCGGCAATTACCAAACTTCGTGACCTGAAACAGGGTAACAAAGATCTTCAGGCCTATGCTGCTGATTTCACTCTTCTGATGAACCAAGCGGGAATCACTGACGAGTTAACCAAGATCCAGTTCTTCCAAGATGGCCTCAATATGGGAATCCTTACACATCTGTTCAACACTGGAGACGTCATGGATACCCTTGACGAAGTCATTGCTACTTGCGTCAATATCAATAACTTGTACCACCGCCTACAGTCAATCCGTAACCGTCACCAACCCCAGAAGAAATCGCAGAAGTACAGCAGTACCCGTTACTCCTCCTCCCGTGATCCGAATGCTATGGAAGTTGATCGCCTTACTCATGCTGAGAAGGTCGACCTGATGAAAAAGGGCAAATGCTTCAATTGCAAGCAGCCCAGGCACTATGCAAATAGTTGCCCAAAGAAGAAGGAGCGTTCCACTCCTGTCCGCCAGACCGAAACCGAAGCTTCAGGGTCTGGGGCGAAGATTGAAGAAGTAGAAAGTGATGACGAAGAAACCGTCAGGTGGTTGGCCCAGGATTTTTGATTTGGAGAAATAAATCAACGTATATTTCTCCATCTGTACTACTACGACTTGTACACGCTGTAGGTGAACGAAAGGAACTTCGTGTTCCCATTACCCTTATCTCGCATACCCGTCCGAAATCCGTCAAAACCACCACCGTCATCGATTCCAGAGCAGCTGGAACTTTCATCTCAGAAGAATTCGTGAATCTTCATAACATTTCATGAAGACGACTTAGTAAACCGTTCAAGGTCACTACTGCCGATGGCTCCTATGTGAGAGGAGGCCCGATCACCCACTACTGTCTACTTGTTGTCAAAATAGACGATCGAACCATGTACGGGAAATTTAATATAACCCGTCTTGGACGAAGGGACCAGATTCTTCTTGGCATCCCTTGGCTGCGCGCCATGAACCCAGTCATTGACTGGACTGCTGAAACAGTGACGTTAACACACACTAAGAAGTCGGATCTCATTGAAATAGATGTTGACACTGACAGAAAGAAGGCGAAGCTTCCCCTTCTCTTTAACCATCCGATTCCAACCTCGAAATGGAAGAATTTGAAACTCCCACACCCCGCATTGCCCATTGTCATTCCCACTTCCTTGCCAATACTCCTGACTCCAGCTGACTCCCATACCGGTGAAACTCTTCAGGCTCTACCCACTCCGGCAAAGAAACCCTCACCGCCGCTGTCACCCATGGTCACTAGGCCAACTCTTCCTAACGAAACTCTTCCTCGACGACCTATTTCCCCTATTCCTAAACCCGAGAAGAGACAAAATGAACAAGACCCATTGCATAGACTGGCTCCTATACCGAGGGAGCAACGATCACCAAAAGAACAGAAGGAGCATGTTAGAAAGGCAGACGAACCGTTAGTTGACACACAGGTTGAAAAGAAGGTGCGCTTGGATTTCGAAGAAGGGCGAGCAACGGAGAAAGAGTTCCTTGAAGGAAAATCATTCCTTACCCCAGACGATCCCTCTTCTATAAGGGAAGAACCTCCCATGCTAACTCCTTCTCCGGACGACGACGATGAACCATTCTTTGATACAATGCAAGATGTCTGGACCGAACCTGAAGTCCAGAACATTGCAACTTATGAACTAAAAGATGGAGAATTCCTGGTGGAATATGATGTAGATGGATTGCAGATGAGGATTGTTGAAGAAGTATCCATAGATACCCCCCTTACTCGTGACAGTACCTTGCGACTCAAACAACTTCCGAATTACCCCCGAGCTTCACTCGCCCCGCCATCATTCGAGGAAACTACTAAATTCAGCAATAAAGCTCAGGAGTTCGCCACTGATGAAAAGGAAAAGAAGAAGAAAAGCTTCGAAGAACTCGTCCCTGATTACCTCCACAATTTTTGGGATATCTTTATGAAAGAAGGGTTGAATAAACTCCCTCCTGAACGACCCGGTATTGACCATCACATTGAAACCAAACCAGGGTTTGTCCCTCGGACGTCGAAAATCTACCCCCTGTCTGGAAAGGAAAGAGAGGCTGTTAAGGTGTTTATTGATGAAAACATCACTAAGGGATTTATCTCCGAATCAAAATCTCCCCAAGCAAGCGGATTCTTCTTTGTGGGAAAGAAGAGCGGAGAGCTACATCCATGCCAAGATTATCGCTACATCAACAATTGGACGATCAAGAATGCTTACCCACTCCCTTTGCCCGTTTCATTAATCGCTCGACTTCACAACGCACACTTCTTCACTAAAATGGATATTTGTTCCAGTTACAACAACATCCGAATCCACCCTGACGACCATTGGAAAGCCGCTTTCACCACTGAATTTGGCTTATATGAACCCAATGTCATGTTCTTCGGCCTCTGCAACTCCCCAGCCATGTTTCAAGCCTATATGAACTGCACCTTCCAACAAGAAATCAATAAAGGATGGATGGTGATCTACATGGACGATATCCTGATCTTCTCAAACACACTGTGCGAGCACCAGAAATGCACCCATCGAGTACTTGAACGAATATGGAATGAACGACTCTTCCTGAAACCAGAAAAATGCACCTTTGATGCAGAAGAAGTGGAGTACCTCGGAATGATTATTTGTCCAGGACAGGTCGCTATGGATTCAGCCAAAACCAAAGGCATTGCTGAATGGCTGGTCCCTCGCACCGTGAAAGATGTCCGATCTTTCCTTGGATTTTGTAACTTCTATCGAACCTTCATTTCCCATTATTCCGACATCACCTGGCCACTTATCGAATTAACTAAGAAGAACTCCAGTTTTAACTGGACGCCTGATTGCCAAGATACCTTTGACACATTGAAGACTAAATTCACTCAACAGCCAGTACTATGAAACCCAGATCCACTTCGACAATTTGCAGTTGCCACCGATGTGTCCCTTGTAGCGACAGGGGCTGTCCTACTTCAAACTGACAAGAATGGGGTTTACCACCCCTGTGCTTATCTTTCCCAATCCCTTAACCCTGCAGAACGAAATTATCAGATCTTCGATCGGGAACTACTAGCTGTAATCCGCGCCCTTACCGAATGGCATCACTACCTTGAAGGGAACCCTCACCCTGTCATCATCTTTACCGACCATAAGAACCTTCTGTATTTTAGAACGGCACAGAAATTAACTCGACGACAAGCCTGTTGGCAGCTTATCCTCTCAACCTTTGATATTGAACTCCATCATGTTGCTGGAACTAAGCTGGCTGCCCCTGATGCCCTCTCCCGTCGCCCTGATCATGATTCTGGCAGTCATGATAATGAAGATACTGTACTTCTTCCTGATTCCCTTTTTGTCCGACTCATCAATTCAGATCTACTTGCTGTATTGGGTTCTTCTGACCCTCTCGATGATCCACTTTTCAAAACGGCATATGCCTTCTGCCTATGAAGTCTGCCCTCTCCAACTGGCGGATTGATAATGGTATTCTCTACTTCTGCGACCATGCCTACATTCCCCCTGCCCATCGCGCTTCCTTCCTCACCCGCCATCATGATCATCCCTCCGCCGGCCACCCAGGCTGTTTCAAAACTGAAGAACTTGTCAAGCGTGAAGCTTGGTGGCCCTCTATGGGGGTCTACATTCGCAAATATGTTGAGGGTTGCGCCCTTTGTCAGCAAATGAAAGTGGATACTCACCCAGTTCGCCCTCCGCTTACCCTGATTTCCTCCTCTGCCACTCAACCCTTCTCCCAGATCTCGGTCAATCTTATTACTGATTTGTCCCTTAGCAACGGCTTTGATAGCGTCATGGTCGTGGTAGACCATGGGCTTATGAAGGGGGTAATCCTTATCCCTTGCCTGAAAACGATCACCTCCGAAGGCGTAGCAAAACTATTTTTGAAACATGTCTACTGACACTTCGGCCTCCACGACAAAATCATACCTGATCGCGGCCCACAATTTTTATCCAGATTTTCCAGAGAACTTGCCTGACTTCTTGACTACCAAATTGCCCCATCCACTGCATATCATCCACAGACTGATGGCCAAACCAAAAGACTCAATCAGGAGCTCGAAACATATTTCCGCATCTACTGCCAAAACAATCCTGACGAATGGGTGGAACACCTTCCTATCGCAGAATTCGTCCACAATCATCAGAAGCATGATGCCCGAAACGCCTCTCCTTTCTTCCTGATGATGGGATATGAGCCACGTGCCATTCCTCATCTTATCCCTGACTCCCCCGTACCATCAGCGGAAGAGCAAGTACGCTCACTGCAGAAGATTAGAGAAGAAGCGATTGCATGTCACAACTTGGCAATGCAGAGAATGGCCGAACGATCCCATGGGAAGAAATACACCCCGTGGAAAGTTGGCGATTAAGTATGGTTATCCGCAGAAAACCTCCGACTAAAGCTCCCATCACGGAAACTCGCACCAAAACGATACGGACCATTCCCGGTCAAAGAAGTTCTATCACCCATCACATTCAAACTCTGATTACCGAAACAATGGAAGATCCACCCCGTGTTCCATGCCTCAGTCTTATCTACCTATAGTGAAACTGACGTACACGGTCCGAACTTCCTGGAACCACCACCTGACGTTATCAAAGAAGAAGAAGAATATGAAGTTGAAGCAATCCTATCCCATAAGGGGTCCGGTAAACGCCGACGATATCTTGTATCATGGAAAGAGTACTCATCAGCAGACAACAAATGGATCCCAGAAGACAATCTCCGAAACTCCGCTCGAATTCTGAAGGCATATAAGATGAAGCACACCCTTTGACATCCCTTAGACTCGATCCACCACAGTCGAATACCAAGAACATCTACTATGTCTTTCACTCCCTCTACTGTCTCTGACTCTGATATCACCCTTGTCAACTGTCCATCGTTCGTTACACCAGTACCACTTTCCCATCAGAACGCTGTTGCCGACCTCAATGACCTCGAAGACCCCTCTCAAGAAAACTATCCCAACGTCGTCGCAGATATTGAAAACACCTCCCTCATCATTTCCGCCCTCCTTTGCCAGGGGCACGCCATTGAAATTGATAACAAACTCCAACGTCTCCACAACCACATCCCCCAACTTGTTGTTAACCTCATCCGTACTGCCTCTCTACTGGGCAGAATCACCACCGAAATCGAAGATGAACACATCCGGCAGCATCTCTATCACATCGAAAGATGCATTCAACATTACAGCGTATTGTTGCTTCCTGATACTTTTAAGAGTGATGTTGAGGAGGTTATCCATGTCATTGCCGAATGTCGGGCGGGTGTCGCATGCCCTCCATCTCCGCACAATATTAACCAAACGCACACATCACTTACCTCCTCCTACCCGACACCTCACCCTCATGTTGATGCTCTTCGGGGCCTACTATCTAGTGTCGAGGAGGCGTCGACATTCATCGTAAAAGACCTCCACCTTCACGTAGCAGGATGCCCAACCGCGCAGAAAACCTTAGAGTGTATAGCCACCACCGCCCTTCCTTCCTACGCAGACAAGACACACCCCGATTGGGTCAGCGATGCCACCCTTGCAGCACAGCTTACACTGCTAAAGATCCACCCCCCTCTCGTCATTCCATCAGAGGAAGAGCTTGCCTCCACCACACATATCCTAGAAGAAACCAACTTCGTCTGTACCGAAGAACACCTGGCAGCTCTTTACACAGCATTTACCGATGCTCACAATGAGATCATCGCTGCAAGGGAGATCCCTGATACACTCAACCTCCATAAGGACCTCCCTAACGCTACCCTTATCGACTCATCAGCCTCCGGGCACGTCCCTGTTGATGCCCTCGGACAAACCTCCCCCTCTTCACCCGACGAACTCCTCGCCGCTGCTGAAGAAACGGTGCCATCTACACCTGCCCCTTTTCAGGCATCCTTACCAGATGACCGACCATCTCGAAACCAAAAACGTCGTCGCGGCTTGGCATATAGCAAGAGAAACTCGCGATCTGCTAGCCCTAAACCACTTCCTGTCCCTTCCCCACTTCGTCAATCTTATTCCAATCATGACGAGAACATGAAATGTCGAATCTGTCACGAGTACGGCCACCGTCAAATTACTTGCCCTCAGTATAAGTGCCACATCTGCGAGAACTCACAGCCTGGTCATCTTACCCTATACTGCCCTCAGTTTCATGGAACACCACCATTCACCCTTACGCACAAGGATGACGGCTTCTACGAGGCGCTCCGCATCTGGGAGACGTACCTCAACTCAGTTCACTCTGCCATCCCCAAGGTTAATGCAAGACAGCGGGATGAGCTCAGATGACAAGGAGCGGAAGAGGCCACATATATGATGTGCCACACTGGGGGAGACGATGAAGACGACTTCGAATACTCCGACGACCCAATCTACTACCACAACTTTAGCGACTAAGTCAGTGACTTTGTCCGTAAAACGGGGGTAATGTTACAATTGTCATACACCCCTTATTTTCTTTCCTCTTGTCTACGACTATCTTTCTTGCTTACATCATCATTCCCTTGTATATCACTTTCGCCCATGGTCACTTGACCGTACGTTCATACATGACTCATTCTGACTCAACTCTTATCTCTAACGTCATATGTTCAACACGTTGTATTTCACTGCCTTTCATACTTGGATACACAGTCTTTACTTATCTCCTCGAGCCTGCCCTAAAGGGACCTACCTACTTACGTATATAAGCTCGAGTAGATACGTTGTATTTCCTCATTCTAATCTTACTGGGTTTTACCTGGATTCTTCCTTCACTAAGGACCTCCAATCCTTAGTCGTCTAAGATTGTATCTAAGCTTAGCACACCTAAGTCTTAGTCTAAAGCGAGCTTACCTGCCTTGACTCAGCTAGTTCCATGTAACCCTACTCGGACCTACCTTCATCGTTGTAGATAACATGCTAGGCCTTTGTCCGGCTAGCATACGAAACCACGACTCTCAATATCGCTTGTTTGCGACAGTCGTGTTCAGAACTATCCCAGTTCGTAACATCAGGGAGTTCGACTATAGAAGCAGATATAGGGATTTCAGTAGGGTTAGGGTTTGTCTTAGCGCTGGGTTTAGGTGCTTTAGGATAATTAAGGAAAGAATAATGGTTTGTGTGAGGAATTCATGACACCAACCAGCAAGGACCCCAACCAACACCCACTGCAACTACTGACAAACCTCATGAGAAACCTTCAATGAAGAACTCAAGAAACAGCTCACTGCCCTCCCTCCTCCAATGGATATCAAAGACACAGCACAGTTTAATGAGGCCTTCACCAATCTCACAAATGCAATCAAACACACCATCAAAAAGTGCATACCAGTAACCAAACCATTGCTGTACTTGAAGAGATGGTGGATGAAGGAACTTGATCAAGAATGCAAGCTTGTCCACAAACTGGGCCACAAGTCCCACAACAAACTGTCACACTGCAATGACTACATCCATGAGGAATACCAAAAAGCAAGGAACTGATTCTCAGAGAACATCAAGAAGACCAAAGAGGAGCACTGGAGGGACTGGATGGAATCACTACCCCTGACCGAGGTATGGTCCTTCCACTGCTACACAGTAGGCAATGCAACAGACCAAATCCATACCTGTATCAAAACCCTTCAAGACCCAGCTGCTGCACCAAACACAACCATGCAAGACAATAAGAGAAAAAGTGAGCTACTATATGAAGTCTTCTTCTGACCACCATCTGCTAATGACTTTGTGGACCTGGACTACACCTACCCCCCACCAGTATGTGAATTCACCCCAATCACAAACCAGCAGATCCACAGGGTGATCAAACAGCTAGCCCCCCACAAAACACCTGGTTTAAATGGAGTAAGCAATATAGTCTTCATGAAAAGTGCTGACCTACTTGTCCCATTCATGGGTCCAATATTCAGGGCCACATTCAGGCTAGGCATATATCCAGAAAGTTGGAAGACATTGTCCACAATTGTCCTATGCAAACCTGACCACCCAGACTATAGCATGCTGAAAACATATTGTCTGATCACACTTCTGGACACCATGGCTAAGATCCTCTCCTCCTGCATCACAGATGACCTAACATACATTGCAGAACAGCACAACCTACTCCCCAGCACTCATTTTGGAGGATGCCCAGGATGATCAACTATGGACTCGCTGCACCTCCTCACAAAGTTTATAATGGATGCCTGGGCATCAAAGGACAAATTCATATCATTACTATTCCTTGATGTGAAAGTGGCTTTCCCCAGCATAGTAGTGAGCAAACTGATACACAACTTACAGAAAGCAGGCATTCCAAAGGAATACACAGACTGGTACAGTATATGACTGGAGAACCACAAAACAGTCCTATGCTTCAACAACTTCAAGTCTGACCTATTTAATGTAGGAGGGGGTATTGACCAAGGCTGCCCACTATCACCATTGGGCTTCATATTTTATAACTCAGATGTCTTATGTGTCACTGATCCAAACCCCAAAAGGGGAGAGCTAAGTTTAGGTTTTCTAGATAACATTGTGCTGGTGGATAAGGCAGAATCATATGAGGAGGCGAACAAGAAGCTGGTACACATGATGGAAAAGGAGGGTGGCACACTAGAATGGAGCAGGGAGCACCATGCCAAATTCAAACTAGATAAGACAGCCCTAGTGTGTCTATCAAAATAACAAATTCAAGATGCCAACAACCCCTGCAAGACAAAACCAGTACCATGCCCACCCATTGTAATCAATGGCCACACAATCCAACCATCCAAGTTCCACAAATTCCTGGGCATGATCATTGACCAGGACCTCAATTTCAAAGAGCACACCTCTTTTGCAATGGCCAAGGGCATCACATACACCATGGCCTGCAACTGGATGATAAAGACAACTAAGGGAATTCACAGACAGCTGATGAGAAGGTTATACAAGGGAGTAGTAATTCTGAAAATGCTATATGCAGCTGATGTTTGGTGCACAGGAATCATTGCAAAGGGCAAAGGCAAGAGAGGGGGAGGACACAGGGCCAGAGGCTTCACCTCACAGATGGCAAGGGTCCAACACATGGCAACAATCATCATAACAGGGGGACTCCACTCTTTAGCCACAACAATGCTGAACTCCCATGCTAATGTACTACCCATACAGCAAATTGTATGCAAGGCATGTCATCACACAACTCTATGCATGTCAACACTCCCAAACTTGCACCTGCTGTCAAAAGGAATCAACTTAATGTTCAACTACTGCAGCAAAAGAAACTATGAAGGGAAGAAGAGACATCCTTCACTACTCTACAGACTCCTCAATGAGTTCAAGCTCAATCCTATGTGACAGTCAAATGTTCTGTGACCTGTCAATAGTCATTTTTACAAAGTTTACACCAAACCCTGTCATGTCCAAAGCCATTTACACCAAACCCCATCATTTCTGAGGTTTTGGACCCTCAGACCTGCAGTTTCCAAGATTCCTGTGCTTCAGAAACCTTTGCACTTGTCCTCCCCATGTCCAGTCCAGTCCCAGCTAGCCCCACTGCTGCATAGTCATTGATATTCCCATTTCTGATGCATTGCACAGTGTTATTACATGTATTCTCACAAGTCATAGTACCTCATGGCATATTATATAGAATTTCGGACCTGAAGCAGACTCACCTACTTTCACCTATAGTACTCTGGACTTTCACATAGCATGTTATAAGAGACCTGTAGACACTATTCCATACCATCCTGTAGAAGGGGGATTGCCCCAGATACTTGGTCCCTGTGTAACAAGCCATAGGCAGGCAATATTATCATCCATTCATTATCATTGTGCAAAACACTATCCTCATCATTATATCAACCCTCCCATCACATCTATAACAACCCGAAGTACTTGCACTCTTTTATTATCCTCTCAGTCATTACCAACCTGTGGACCCAAAATTCCCATGCTTCAGACATCACATATAGCCATCAGATTTGACCATAGAGCTTCGGACTTTTGTGTCCCATATAGTGTGCACTTTCTTTTACCTCAGTAGACAGCAGATCCCTTGGGTCAAACATACTTGTCCTACAAGTGTAGCAGCTAGGCAAGACTTCAACATATGCTAGCATAGGTGGTAGTTCACTATTATACTAGCTAGATTGTAGTCTTTACACCAGGAAGGATGGATGTTACAATTGTTGTATGCCCCTCTATTTTCCTTTTCCCTTTCCTACTTATGATCCCTATGCTTACCTCATCTTTCCCTTGTATATCACTTTTGCCCATGGTCACTTGACCGTACATTCATACGTGACTCCTCTTGACTCAGTTCCACTTATGACTCACTTTGATGACATATGTTCAACACATTGTACTTTAGCTGCCTTCCTTCTTTGGTTATGCAGCCTGTTTATATCTAAATGAGCCTACCCTAAAGTCCTCTTCTGCTTTAGTATATAAACACTTGTAGATATACTGTATTTCCTCATTCTAATCTTACTGGGTTTTACCTGGATTCTTCCTTCACTAAGGACCTCCAATCCTTAGTCGTCTAAGATCATATTTAAGCTTAGCACACCTAAGTCTTAGTCTAAAGCGAGCTTACTTGCTTCAACTCAGCTAGTTCCATGTAACCACTGCCCAGAACTATCTTCATCGTCATAGAACGTATTTGACTCAGCCAGTCTAGCCCTCCCTTGGGTCTGCCTGTCTTCGTCATTTACCTTGAACAGCACTAGGCCTTTGTCCGGCTAGTGCTACAAACCCACAACTCCTGATATCTCTTGTTTGAGGCAGTCGTGTTCAGAACTATCCCAGTTCATAACAATGGAACACATCCAGCCAGTATGACACTTTTCCAAATGATCCCCAGACACAAGCATAAGCATAGCATCATCCGTAAAGGACCCAATGAAGGAGGAGGCAGAGGCAGTAGAGGAACTCAGGGTTTATTCAGATAGATCAGCATTCAAAGGAGGGGTAGGGGAAGCAGCAGTCTTAATGAGGGGAAATGAGAGGATAGCAGAGCACTGTTTCTATCTAGGAAGCACAGAAGAACACACAGTGTACAAGGCAGAAGCAGTAGGAATGATACTGGGAGTAGAGCTGCTGAAAGAAGCAGGAGGAAGAGGGACCATGGCACTGGGAGTGGACAACCAAGCTGCAATCAGAGCAATGGATGCATTTAGCTCAAAACCAGGCCACTATCTCATAGATATATTCCATGATGACCTTCACAGACTCCTTCCATCCAATGATGGGAGAAAGCTCATGATCAGATGGATGCCAGGCCATGAAGGAATAGCAGGCAACTAACACACAGATGAGCAAGCCAAGAAGGCAGCAAAAGGTGAAACATCAGAGACCAATGCCCTCCCTATCTCACTATGCATGTGCACCCACACTCCCCTCCTACTCCCAGCACTTCCACCATGAAATCAAACAAGAGGCGAAAGCAGCCATGCAGCAGGACCCAAGTTACCAAAGGCTGCAATTGATAGACCCCACTGCCCCATCAAAGCACTTCACCACCCTGATAGACCCCTTCCCACACTGCCACAGCTCACTCCTGTTCCAAATCTGAATGGGACACATATGTACCTCTGAACAAACACCTATCCCACATATTGAAGTCCCAAATGGCCTGCTGCCTACAGTGTAACAGAAATGAAGAATCAGTCAAACATTTCCTCCTAGAATGCCCAAAGTACTCATGCCAGAGAGCAGTGCTCCAAAAGGAGGCAGGACAACAGGCAAACCAACTGCAACAGTTGCTTAACAACAGGAACTGCACCAGACCACTTCTCAACTGTGTCACATGGACAAGAAGACTGGAAAACACCTTCAGGGATGTAACACCCCCAGAGCCAAAAGAAGAGTGATAGCCCCACAAACCATGCCTTAAGTTGGCACATACATCCTCACCCTGCCAGGACCAATATCAGAGTCCACACACCTGCCACCAAACCATCTCAATAGAAGTAAATAATGTATGTATTGTCTACCATAGGGCTATGCCCCAACAGACAATAAACACAGAAAAAAAAAGCAGTATATAATCATGCCTTGTGCACCCTTGCAGCTACTGAAATATTCTTGCAGGTGCCATTTGTGACATCCACAAGTGCAGCCTGCATCCTGCACTCATAGTCAGGATCAGTAGATGACAGTAGCTTGCCTCAGCGGCGCCCCGTGAGCCCAGTCAAGCGCCCAGCGCTCACCTGTTCACGGATTGCAGCTATAATGAAACACACTGTTAAATTTAATGTCCGACGTCGGCAGCCACGGCAGGTGAAAATTTTTGCAGGTGTCACACTGAAAACACGATCTCCACCATTTCTCGATGGTTTCGTTTCGTTTCACTTGGAATATGCTAGTATAATATGTAGGACATACCCAGTGAAGTAGCTAAGCAATTACTTTAAAATTGAGTTCTGTAGACAAAAATCACGAAACAGTGGACCGTCATCACGAAACGAGCGTAACGGATAGTACTTAAGTCGTTACTACGCCGTGCTCCCGGGTGCCGGCTATGTTTGGTAACATGTACATAGCATTGACACAGTACGTACAATGCCCTTCACTACTTGATCATCGACCACCACTGTATCGCCATTCTCTTCAGAATCAGTACTCGCTCGCTTCGATATTCTCCTTAACTCATATCTCACTTCTGTGACAATAATCCATACCATGTTCGCGACACGCTCAGATCCCGCATCTCTAGACCTTATGTTCCCTCAAGAGCTCATCTCACCTGAAGTTTCAGCACAGCTTCCCTCTGATCTCCAGGTAAGTCGATAATCGGCTCTCTCTCATTGTTTTTGCATTGAAAAAGACATAGATGCGTCCGCTTGCATCAACAGATTACAAACGCGGACATCTCAATGTCCTTTCTGTTCTATCCATCGTTAACGATCTCGGCGAGGTCGCATGGGTTAATCAGTTCCACGCCATGCGTGCAGCCCCGTCCGCATACTTCTCCATCGTCATCCTCGACAAGGCGAGCGACAAGATCGTCGGAGTAGGCACCGTCTTCATCGAGCGCAAGTTCCTCCGCGGTCTCGGTAGTGTCGGTCACATCGAGGACATCGCCGTCGACAAAAGCCAGCAGGGCAAGAAACTTGGCCTCCGTATCATCCAGGCTCTCACACATATCAGTGAGAACAGCGGCTGTTATAAGACCATCTTGAACTGTAGTGATGCCAACATTCGTGAGTTGTTTCCTCCCTAAACTCTCATTTATGGTGACTAATGTCCCACAGCCTTCTACGAAAAGTGTGGCTACGTCAAGAAGGAGAACGAGATGGTAATTTTTCAAGCGCTTCTCATAACCTTTGCTAATAGAATGTGCAGGCAAAGTATGCGCCCGAACGTGTTAATGACGCACCAAAACTTTGATCCGTACACTCATATATACCGTCATCAATTGCCCGTATTCTAGATTTGACTGCAGAACGTTCTACACGTACACCTTGCACATACCTGTATCATCGGTTGTATTACAAACAAATTTTCCATGATTCAAAGCTCTCCTTGAAGAGCCAAGCAAACATTGGAATGCATAAAGCCTATAGACCTCCCCAGAACCAGTAGAAGTAGATGTACCATGGGGAAGCATGCAGCATAGATTTTGCGCGTGATAAGTCATGTCGAAGAGGATGTGCGATACATAGGCATGTGGCAACAACAAAAGAACTGCTCATCGGCCGCCCTTGCCACCCTTCATCTGCTGCTTCGACACCCTGGGTCCACTCGCAACAGGCGCACGTGCAGGCTACACCAGCGTAAGTCGTACGCGCCCCTTCAATTATTGACAACATACCTTGGCCTTTTTCGACTCCTTCTCTTTCTTCTCAGTCTTGGCCTTTGCAATGGCCGAAATTCTCTGCTGGTTGCGGACAGCAGCGGTCTGGTTGCGCCTGGCGGCGATAGTAGCAAGGTCAGCACCAACGATGCCACGTTGGTGCTTCACGGTCCGGCGAGAACGCTTCTTAGCGACTTCCTCCGTAATACCCTTCTTGTGCATGCGGCGGTAGACCTGTGTCCATGCGATCTTACGTGGGTTCTTGCGCTGGAGGAACAGGGAAGAGTTCTTGGAACTGGCGAATCGGAAAACCTATATCGCAAGGAGCATTCAGGCAAGAAGCTTGAAAGTAGGGGAGACGAGCTGACTTTGGAGTCTCCACGGACAAAGAGTTTGCCCTTGGAGGGGTACACACGGAAACCGGAGAACGCGTCGATTTCGACCTTCTACTCAAACACATTGAACGATTTAGATTTCAGCGGTAGATGCATATGCAGCGGAGACGCACCATCTATAGAACCAGCATGCGCGATAGGAACAGGTCAGTTCTACATCCTTTCCAAAACTCATATAACAAGCCAGAAACGTCATCCGTTATCAGTCTGATTCATCCACCACTCCTGCAGCTTATCTTTGGCTGAAATCCGTCCCGACTTCACGTATGGACAGAACGGATGCATTCCTGGTGTTTTGCGAAGAAAAATGGCATGGATTCTTGCTTACCTTGACGGAATTGCCGGGGCTTGCTGATTTGGTGACGCCTTCGAGGACGGGGTGGATTCAATGGGTAGCGGGGATTCAACTTCGGCTTGTGCCGTGACTAAATTTGGCAATTCCAAAGGTTGCCTTTGTACTTGACCGGGACCGGTCGGCCACGGAAACCACGTAGAGCAAACGTAGAGTCGCTGAACCAGAGCTGGAGAGTGACGGATAAGGGACTCCTCAATTTTAATTCTCCCGAGTTACTGCTTGTCATTAAAATAATGCTTCTGCAGCTGCGAACTGAGAACCAAGTTTGAGATTGACATTAAATTGAGCCAATAGCTAGAATAGATATCCTGTTGCTGTAGATATCGTTGACACAAGCGCGGTAAGCCAGTGCAGTGTGTTGGGAAGGGCGCACTGCGATTTCAGGTACATACCTCGAAAGAGGGGAAACCCTAAAATAAGAAATTGTCACATGGTGGTCACACATCACTTTGTGCGTGCGAATAGACTGCTACCTCCCAACCGCGTCAGCAAAGCCTCTACGCAGTCGCTCCAGGTCACTCCCCAAGTAGCTCCGCCCTCCAAATCTCACTTCTAACGGTGTGTCCCCTTGACAAAGACTACATATTTGCTGCTTATTCCACTACTGAATTTCACCATCTCAAAGCCCTTTTAACGTCGTCTTCCAGTCATGTTCGTTTGTTCTCTCAAATCACGCAGGCGCAGTACTTCATCTATAATTTTCCCTATTATAGGTCCGAACCTTACGACCCTTACCTTCCTCGCAATGGCTCCTCATCCAATCCCGTTGGTGGATCAAGTCAAGGCGGAAACCCTAAAACCGCAGCTATCCAACAACAAATTGACGACACCGTCGGTATTATGAGGGAGAACATCACAAAGGTCGCAGAACGTGGAGAGAGATTGGATTCATTGCAGGACAAGACAGGTGCTTGATCTTGTGCTTAGGTTTTAAGCAAAGGTTGAAGCTATTTCCCCAGACAACCTTGCCGTTTCAGCACAGGGCTTCCGTCGTGGTGCTAACCGAGTACGGAAGGTGAGTTTAACCTAACTTCTTTATATTGATGTAGTACTAAGTCATATTAAATAGAACATGTGGTGAGTGTGATATTTTCTTTTTCATTTGCTCCCAAGATTCATCGAACTCGTAATTTCTCAGGTGGAAAGACATGAAGGTCCGTTGAACTCACCGCTTAACATTGCGTTGAAAGCTTATTCCGTCTTTAGATGCGCATCATCATTGGCGTCGCAATCGCAATCATCATAATCATCATAGTAGTCAGCATTGTGAAAGCAACACATCACTAGGCAGCACGTGGCTTCCCACGTACATTGCTTATACTTACTACCACTGGCTTGATGGTTGTTGTATCTATCCACCGTATCGTTAATTCTTCTGCTTGTTCTCTGTTTTACTTTTTGTTGGCTACCATTCACCTGCATTCTTCCGTAGGGCCCTAGTGGGCGAATTGTGGACCCCGATACATAGCTTTCGCTTCGTTAAATTGTCATTCATGTTGTGCTAAGTTATGGATGATCCACGTACCAATTGCTCTTGGTTAGTGCACAGGGCTTTACGATCCAAAATTCCTTCGACCTGTTCTCCGGGGTCGAATTACAAATCACCTTTCAAAACCCTTTGTCAGTTCGACATTGATAGTCTAACTTGTAAGACGTTCAAGACACGGTTAGGCGCATGAAATCGACGCAGCCCTCATAAAGTACAAGTACTACTGCTGGAGTTCTGTGCCGACCTTTGGTGCTTAGCGCTTAATGCTAATTGAGACAGTAACCTTCTGTAAGTGTTACTGCGCTATTTATTTGTATATATTGATCTCCCAATTACATAAGATAAAACTTGCATCAAACTTGCCATCACTGGCACTGCTCAATCAAACCTTCTTACATGCCTTGTGAGTTCTTATCTGAAATTTATGTAACGTTCGACATTTTATCCGAACGGTCGGGCTTCTGATTTTTGCTGTGTGAATGATCATGTTACAATTTTTGACCTTGGGGTCAACACAATAGTCAATTTCTGAGGTGTCTATGATAATGGGTGACTTTCCATAGGATTTAGAACTCCAGATTTCGCTCTAAACCTTAAAATTCGGAGGTTCGGCCAAGAGATATTTATATCTAGAAACTCGTTCCAAACCATAGACATGGTCAAATAAACCTTATGATCTAATTCTACTTACAACATGGCATACGACATCACTGATGAAACCCTGCTGTCCCTCGCTCTGGCTGATGAAGATCATGAAGACGATGAATTGTGGAGGATGCACATTGGAAGTATTGGCATCCTTGTATTTGTTGGAATGGAACAATCACGCTATGAATGCTCTGAACGGTGGCAATCAAGAAGAACATATCTCATTCGTAGTGACCTACTTCCTGATCCATGTCTGAATATGCCCTGGCAAGCACTTTACTCAGCACAGAACAACCGTGCATTTATCACAACCATTGGTGTTGATGTCCCTACATTTCATTACAGACGCAGGCTATGTGAAGGGTGGGGACATGACCTGAGTTTCAATCATATCGTCATCCTCACCATCTGAGAGTTCAGGTTGATATGGCACCCTTGACAGTGTACCGTAGGGCTGACCAGGTAAGAAAGGAGTCGGATAAGAGTTTGGTGGCAGTATGCCATAACTGGGTGGAAGTAGGGGAGGGTATGTAAATGTTTGACCAACGGGCTGCACGACGAAAAGTTCGGGGCTTTGTAGGAAGTTAGATAAAGATGAGTGATGCATATATTAAAGGTAGACGTACGTTTTATATCACAAAGCACATGGTGCAGAATGTAGCATACACCTGAAGCGATCACTGATTAGCATTAAAGAGAGATCCGGGAGACTTGGACAAACGAAAAACATCGTAAGGATGACTAAATTCTTTCTTATCCTTGCCGCATCACATGAGGATGGGCCGTAATCACCTAGAAAATTCGAAAATGAATGAATGGGAGCACGCATGGTGCAGGATGTAGCACAGACTTAGCAGACTTAGCAGACTTTGTTCATGCGGTATGACGTCGCGGACATTGAAATATTGCTTACAACGACGTTCTAAATCTGGAAGGGGGGGGGTACCCCCCCCTTCCAAATTCCGATCTAGAAGAGGGTGCGTTTGACGTGCGGAGTTGGAAGTTGCTTACGTTTCATAGCGGCTCCTCGGCATATAAGGTTTAAATCACGTATCTGGAATTCTAGACGCTGTGGAAAGTCACCCAATCATGGAACTTCATTTTGGAAATCCAAATCAGACAAGTATGGCGGGCAAATCAACTGTTCGCGGCGCTCGTTGAGCGGAGTGCGGACCCAGCGGCTTATGGAAGCGCTATATTTGCAAGGCCGCCGAGCCCGGAGTCCTCAGGATCAGTACAGGATATTTGGCGGTGCTGGGAACGCAGAAGCTTAAAAGTGTGACCACCATTATCATTTTTTAGCCCCCCACTTTCCTACTCTTTCCTGTGTAAGCTAGAAAGACACTGATAAATGTCGACGCATTGAAAGGTATGTTCCATTTATCTATCTGCATCCCACGCCTGATATCGTTATTACCAAGGTACCGTTGAAGAAGAAGTACGAACGGCCTTGCGACTAGTCCAATGACAACGTAGGCCAAATCACGATGTTAATAGGGTAAAGTCCTTATATCGGCCTTCGGTACTTGTCTACCTCTCAACCGTTCGGAGGCAGAGGCCTTGACTTGAAGGCCTCACAACTCCCACGGAAGTGTAATATGAAAACTGCGGAATTGGCGACGTTCTTTTTGGGCTCTCGAGGTTCCGCACAGAACATGGTCTTAGTCATTCAAGTTGCGTCAGGGACGTTGCGATGCGGAATACTCTGGCCTTCATATCACTGTTGGCGAGCGCTCAATCTCATGCAAACATTGTTTATATCTCATGGCCTGCCTTATTTTCCGGCGCTATCATTTTCCCTTTTTCTGTCAGGTGTGTCTCACTACATTGGCAGGCTAGGTCCACTGATGACCGTTTACATACAAGATAAATGAAACCGTGGTGTTTGCAACTGATGAGAAGATCACGAATTTAGTTTGCCGCCTGCGTAGGAGTCGAGGCCGTTGCTAGCGCCGAACTCGACATCGTGGCCAGTATTTTAATAGTATACCATTCTCCATATCATCGGGAGCGTGTTTCGAGATTCTCTGCAGGCGTCACCAATGAAAGCTCACGTAAAGCAATATCAGAAACGCAGAGTCCCCGAGTCACAAATGCTAGTCTGATCTCAGATAGTCCATCATGACGCCGCCGAAACGAATTTTACGTTGGCAATCAGTCTCTGGCCTTTGGCCTCCACGGTGTTTTATTCCAAAGTCATTTTTGGATTACTGGCGAAACCATGCTGCTGTTCGACTTCCATTCCGGCCCTAGCTAGCCCTACTGGCACTGGTTCTTGGCCTTCGGATAACATACCACCTTTGGTTATTCCTGCCAGTCGCACTATCTACGCCACTGCGTGGGTTTCAAAACTCTCTTTTCCCGGTGGATCATAGAATGGGTTGTGATTTCTGGTGCGTCCGTACTCCTTAGGAACGTTTCTTTCTGGTGTGAATCTATTGCACAGGGAGAAAGATTCAGGGCCAATCAAGGCATTATGTGCAGAACAGCTAGAGTTCATTGATAACGCATGTTTTGCCTGTGCTTGTGCACAGTAGTGCGCCAATATTTGTTGCAGGATTCGTCATCCTCTGCCTTACATATGAGAGTCACTCTTACCTGGTTCATGACAGCCAATCAGACTCGTGCACATCTGGCAGCTCCTGCGAGGGGGGTAGATGCGAAAAGGCTGTAGGTGGAGGAGAGGGACTGATCCAATGAAGCCGTAGGCCAAGTTACGATGATTTCAGCGAAACACGACACTCAGGTCGGCCTTCGGTGTCTGAGCACTTCCCAAATGTTCGGAGGCAGAGGCCTCAAGGCTTTACGTCCAGATCCCACGGAAGTGTAATTTGGCAATGGCAGATTCGGTGACGTTCTTTTTGTACTCTTGAGGTTACGCCCGGGATCATGAATCGTGGCCAATATGGTACGGTTGCAATGGGGGATACTTCAGTATCCTGAGTGCTTAGTTTCACGTAAACATTGTTTCTATCTTATGGCACGCCTGCACTGCCTTGTTCTTTCTTCTGTCAGATGACTCACCACATTGGCCAATCAGGTTCATTAATGTGACCGTTTACAGCCAAGATAAACGGAAACATAATGTTTTATGGCTGGTCAGAACATCATGATATCGCCAACTGCGTGTCGAGGCCATTGCTAGTGCTCGTGGCCAGCTATTAATAGCGCATCATATTCCGCATCATCAGGTGCGCGATTCAAGAGCTTCTACGGGCGTCACAAATGCAAGCTCACTTTAGGCATCACTCGGGGACACAAAGTCCCCGAGTCGCAGATGCTGGTTTTATCTCCGATATTCCATCATGAAACTGCTGAAACAAATTTCACCTTGACAATCAGTCTCTGGCCTTTGGCCTGCACGCTATTTTGACATTTGCCGTTTTATCGGATTACTGGCGAGACCGCTCTGGTGATCAACTTCCATTCTTGTCCTAGTTGGCCCTACATGCCATTGGTTCTTGGCCTGCGGACAACCTTTGGTTCTTGGCCTACGGTCACCTTTGGTTGTCGGCCTTCATGGTTATTCGTACCAGTCGTGCTATCTATGCATGCCACTATATAAGTTTTATGAAGATTCCCATTTTTCCAACGGACCGCAGGATGGTTTACGATTACTGGTGCGTCTGTACTCCTTATGAACGTTACTTTTTGATGTTTATCCTTGCGCAGGAAGGATTCAGAGCTGAAAAATGCATTGCATGAACAACAACCAGAGTTCATCGATAATGTATATTTCGTCTGTGCTTGTCCATAACAGCGCGCTAATATTTTACTGCAGGGCCCATCATCCTCTCAGCATTTACTTATGCATGGCGGAGACTTGACGAGCAACGATCAAGTGCCCGCTTCCGAACCATACCCCATTAAGAAACACCCTCACCCAGTCCATGCCAACCAATCGGAATCGCACGCACCTGGCTGCTCGTTGGTCTGTAAATGGAATGATGGTGACGGCCCATGCGGCCAAACTGCAAGTCAAGCAGAGATGATAAACCATCTGTCGTCATCCCACCTCCCACGGCCTGGGCGCGCCCGTACTATAAAATGCCAATGTCAATGGGAGGGATGTAACCGCACAGATCACTTCTGTCGCGATACGATCCTTCGCCACATACGTCAGATTCATCTCGGAATAAATCGTCGACGCCAGTCATCAGTTAGTGTTAGACAGCCTAAACCCCGTCGAGATTCACAGCCGTATTGATCGTGATTGCCTCGCTGCTGTATGAGATCTGTTTCCCGCTTCCTGCTGATGTTTCTTGCTGTGTCGCTTTTGTACAGACTCATATGATGGTTTATTCATGGCATGCCTTTGTCATACCTTGTTTAACTTTCAAGTTGTTCGTCTTTAGATATCCTTTTTCCGCGTATCTGAGCGTTCGATTAGATTTAAAAAATTACGAGATAAATGCCATTATTGTAATCCCTAGCTGTCCGCACTATGTTCACAATTAACCCTTCTAGAGTCTGAAGCTTTAGGATATTCCTATATGTAGAATCTTGTTACCTGATTGAAGGGTACATTTCTCCAAGCAAGAACTGTTCTTCCGTGAAGCCAGGAAGCCATGCAGAAATAGGGGTCGAAAATATCAAGGCTGTGGATTTATCGATCCGAATTACCTTGACTCACAATCAGTCAGCTCTTGAAGAAACTTTGGAATGGATATAGCAACATTGCTACCGCACCCTAGATCGCATGCTAGAACCATGCTATCCCCCTGAGGTGCGTCACCGTCATACCTCCCGGCAACTAACACTTGGCTAGAAGGCTAGAGCCATGGTCAAGATGGGAAAGACCGCCATGGCTGGCTGGACTCCTGTTCAAACGTTCATGATCCGACTCCCAACTTCAAGTTCCTACTATAGTAACCCTGCGTTACCACTTAGTAGTATCCCACAGTCGGATTCCATAGCCGCTCAGAGTTCATTGGCTCACTGGGATCGTATTTGGAACCTCTACAGGAACAAGCTGTTTGAACAATGAGAGCGCTCATGACTCTAAGTCGTTACAATTCTGGGCAGCCTCATCTGTGATCGTGTAGAGGCAAGCCTTCGAATCACAGATCTGTTCCACGAGGGCTGCTGCTTTTCATGATATTCGGCCATCAGAACCCTCCAAAATGGCCCTCAAACAATTTAGGGATATGATATCGTTTACTCACCGACTAATACTTCAGATCGAAGGGCAAGCGCATTATCTTACATAATAATATTTGACAGTTGCGGTATATAAGTATAGAAATTCTCTCTCAGGCACCAAGGGTTTGAGGCCTCAAATAGGCAGGGACAGACCGGCCTATCGGCATCACCCAACGGGCATGGCTATGGCATGCAACTTATTCAACGTCGCAACTCTGGATCTTCTTCAACATGGCCTTTTGGCCTTTGTGCTTTATTTTGCATCTGATATGAATATGTAGCGATTGGCATCTATGTCTTCCCGCCTTCCCTGGTTTCACCTACATGCCACCGGCCCTTGGCCTACAGACAACCGTTGGTTGTCGGCCTTCCTGACACGATTTCATGTCTCTGGGCTTATATTGTCCGAAGGATTCCAAGTCATCAGTATGATCAGTGTTCCATTCCATCGTCCACAGTGCATCGTAGCATGCCGTACAATTACTGGTACGTCTGATCTGCACCGCTGTATTTCTTGTTGCTCATCGTCTCGTGCAGGGAGCGAGATTCATTGCTATACCCACACGTCGAAGCATCAAATGCGGAACGCCTGCAAACTACTACCAATTACGTGTGTTTGGTCTCGCAGTATGGATAGTGTGGAACGCTGACAACTTGCTATTCGGACAGTCAATTTCTCAGCCTCACCAACACTTCCTTCATTCTGCACTAGAAAATTATCATGGCGATTCTGCGCTCGTCATTCCCCAGCGTCGAGTCGCGTGTGACAGAGACTCGGCAACCGAAGACCAAATAGTGGATCCTTGTAATGACGTACATAATGCGGGTGTATTGTTGACCCCGACATTGCTCCCTCTCGATCAGGAGATAGCTCAGGGCAGTATTCAAAGGTACGAGCTCCCGACGATCTTGTTTGTAGCGGATTAAATTCCTTCTCTTTAGTGGTACTGCTGGATGGCATCTGCGCCACGTTTCTTCCGGCCATTCTCCCTGCGCCTTTTCCGACTATTTGTCCGCCCACAATATGGGCTTCTCTGGCACAAATCGTGCCGACCCAGGACTATTTTCACCCATGCAAGGGTTCCAGCATGGCTCGCGTCATCAGTTCCAGGAAGAGGTTTATCCTCATCCTCGGTATGTGGTCAATGATGATGACGTCGGCCACACGTTTGTGTGCAGGTGGAATGATGGATATGGCATATGCGGCAGGACTATGAATGCAGCCAGGGCCGGGGAGCATATGTCATCATACCATTTTAAGTCGCCTTTGTCCGCCGACAGTCGTCTGGAATGTCTGTGGGAGAACTGTACACTCCACAAGCCTGTGCGGCGAGATACAATCACTCGCCACATCATCGAGAAACATCTCGGACTCAAGTATCGATGCAAGGTCTGGGTAGAATCTCCTGCTGGTGCCAGTTTCCGTAATTCTCGCAAAAATGCACGCCTGCGTTAATGATGATTGTATAGCCTTCGTAGTATTTGCTCTAGTCTATTTTTAGTTGGTGTTTGTTATTGTTCCTGTACAAACAATATGCTTTGTGTTGTTCATTCCCTAGCTTCCGATACTATGCATATGTAACTCGTTCGATGCAGTATACTGAATCTGATAAAATCCCATCACCGATCGGAGGGTAGTCGGGCATGTAACTGCGTACCCTGAGGGTGCATCGACGTCTTTGATCATAAGAGAGGACTCCACAATGTGCACCTTCGTCCTATCGCTAGAGATGGTCGGGAGATACGAGTGGATACGCGCTTCGTTCCCCTGCATGGACAACCTAGTGGGAGTCTTGTTAATCGGAACAAAAGATATTGCACACTAACAATAATTATCGAATCCGAGATATAACATACAACCTAGCTTTGCGAAATTCAAACTATTTGCCACGCGGAAAGAAACGATGTGAGCTGAAGATCGAAGATCCACCGAAACAAAATGAAATTATGAAGATCTACGAAGATCTAGATGGATTCTCATTTGAATGCGGAGGATCGACAGGAAGTTTGAAACATGGTCTTAAATTGACTTGTGTACTGTTGTGTATCATGATTTATGATGATAATATAGCTGTGAGATAAATTAAATATTCCGTGTGGACTCAGCTATTATAAGTGAACGTGGGTTGCAATGTCGAGGTGCAACATGGGTGATATAAATGTTGTGACAAAAAGACATCTAAGCCAAATCTAGCACAAGTGTTAGCAAGTCAAGGTATAAGCATGATAAAACAATTCGCACACATGAGAGCCAATGTAATAGTAAATATATTCTAAGGCTTGGCTCCGCATGATGTTGGGTGACATCTCTTTGTAGCCTTAAACGCGGAGATAATGATAGTGAGTCTGCATGTTGCAGGGTGCCCTGCGACAAAAAAGGCTGGCGCCGATTCTCAAAGCTTGGACACACTACATCGGATTCGAAATGTCGAAGTTAAGGTGAACAAGGATGGGTGAGGCGTGACAGAACGTAACCAAACAGAGAGAGAGGTATATGTGCAAGCGTATAAGAGGGGGAGAGCACTCTGTCAAAAACATGTTCGGCTGAGAGGCTTAGTAAAGAATTCCCAGGCCTGTTACTAGACAGTCACCGCCAATTACGGCAGGATACGTGGGTTCGCTCTTGTACAACAAATATCATGACTCGGAAGGGTTATAAAAATATACGAACAAAAAAACCGCCAGGACGTTATATAAATCGTTCAAGATACACACTGGCTACGATAGCTAGAATAGTATATCGTCAGAAGGCAGATAAGACGGCCTTCTACGTAGTCCGACCCAAAATGATCAGTCTTTCAAGTGCAGATAGAACTCATGGTGAGTGCCTGCGGCGAAATTTGTCCCCGTAGTGTTTTTCACGGATGTGTCTAAGAATTGTGTCTCTTCGTATTGTCCTCCGGAGCAGGCAGCCACTACATCGACATTGCACCTGGCAATCGGGGTGCTGATACTCACGAAGATGGTACGACGATATATGTTTCATCACTGTTGTGACATTATCCGCAGTAAAGCTGCACTGGCCTTGGCTGTCGTTCCACAGGCATGGGGTTGGCGATTCTGATACATTAAAACTATTGAATGGAGACTCTTGTTCATGGGGTGTATCCCCCCGATTGTCATCCAAGAGCGCAGCGGGGAAATGGGTGGTTTCGTGCGGCATTGTGTCAGGCAACTGCAGATCGACGGTGTACAAATAGTTGGACGAATCCCCGGCACCGTAGCACAAAGATTGCCTGGTCATACTTCGAAAACGTCCACTCCATTAATGACATAGAGTCAACATCATGCGAAGGATATCATACCTGTGTGCATGATGTTGAGCAACAGCTTTCTCAGAATTTGAAAGTGACGAGGCATTGCTCGACAATGAGTCATCAACATGCGTGTCACAAGAAGCCGATGTCGCGCAATGGCTAGTCTTCGGCTGAGCATGATACTGTGAAACAGTTGATGCAGTATCATTGTTACATGAATTTATGTGTACGGGATACACTGAGTTCTGCAGAGGCTACGTGAATATTGACATTTCACCGCTTTGCATACTACCAATCTGGCGTACCTCATGGGTGGTCCCTTGTGAACGTCCAGACGCTTTGACGTGTGCATATAAGTCTGAGTCTAGCTTCCTGTCAAGGAAATATGCACAAGGGGGACATAGGAGGGTAGAGGAAACCCACCAAAAATCGTATGGCATTATCCAGTCTTTCGGGGAACCAAACGGTTCGTGGGCATCTGATCTGTCAGCAGATCGTTTTATGTAGCCCCGGAGAAATAGGCTGCACAGAAGCAGACGTGAAGGGGAACGGCAAAAGATGGCCTGGAAATGAATCACATGCCGCTTAGCTGAAGGTAGAGGAAAGACCATGGATATGAAGGCGAATGCCACGGCGAAGCTTTTCGTAATAAAACACCGATGGCATCCGGCCAGTAGCTCTGAGAGACCTTGAATGTACGTAGTTGTGGGAATGATATTCGTCTTGTATATAATTACCTGTTCCCCTTGAAGCCTTTCTTAAAGTTCAAGCATATAAGTACAAGGCGCGCCCATTACATAAGAGCCCTTGAACGGGAATTTATTTGTTCCCGACTAGTACTCATACTACATCATGATGAGTAGGGATTCCAATGTCTTCCTGCTAACAGGTAGCGGTGATGTAGCTCTGTCAGATTCTGCCGCGTAACAGGACCGCCGTTCAGTACTAACGTTGGCCCTTGCATTTCTGCAGTGCCGCATTGACGCGTTGAGCTAATTCTGACAAAACCCATTATTAGGGTATCGGTGGCCTTCAGTGACGGCATTTCAAGCTTCAATAGCCTTGAGCGCTCAAGACCAAACAATTCGCATACTACATGAGTGGCAGTACGTTTTTCCTAGTTCGGGCCCAAGGCACTCACATATCCTCATCCATCCCCTTTTTGGCCATGAGATGCGTTTTCATCAAGCTCACTCAAGCCTGGAGCTACTAGCGCGCACGTGCTATCGGTGAGCTCACGGCCAAGATAGATCAGAGCAGAACCTCTTTGTCGCTGATTGGAAGTTTGACTTTCCTGATCCAGCTTACCAGCGCCACTACGTGGGAGTTCAAGGTCGGCTTGTTGCATTGTCAAATACTGCTTCTCATCGATTATAGATTCAGACATCCCTATCAATGAAGTTTCGGTCTGCGTTACAAAATTCTCCGTTACAGAATTCCGAGTCGATGCACCTTCTATCTACAGGAAAATCTCAACGAGGGCTTCAATTTCACTCGTAACTGCAAGGGCACGAGTTTCCGAGTCATTCATGTAGTCCAATTCAGATCAAGCTCGTCGGGCACAATCTACGTTCAAAAGTGTCTGTACTCAAGGGTATCGTGACGTGGGACTTTCTCTCAAATAACGCGACCTCAACGGACCTTGGTGGCGCGCCGGGCTGTTTCTGCCTTCTCTTCGGCCTATGGCCTCCTTTTTATCATTTTTATTACTCACCTTTACGTTCAGGTTCTTCAAACAGACTCAGAGTCATGGCGATATTCCTGTGTATGAACCCTTAGCGACTGGCATCTTTCTTCTTTGCCCTGGACTAAATGGTCGTACATACCACTGGTTCTAGGGCCGCATATAATTCTTAATCATCGGCTTTCATGTGCGTGATACTCATCATCCATTTTCAGTTCTGGGGCTGACCAGCCCTATCAATATCCAATTCCATCGTCCCCGACGTATTACAGTATCCGTACATTTACCGGTATGCTTGGCACTAGACTTCCCTGTGATTATTCTTCGTGCAGGGTGCAGGATTCTGAACTTTAGAAAAAGGCCGTGACGACCTGCAGGGAGATGATGATGTCTGTTTTGGTCTCCTAGTTTGGACAGTTAATGAAATGCTAACCTTTGGATATAGGGTCATTCTGCACTGGCGAATCAGCACCCGGCCGACCGCTGGAATGATGTTCGAGGCTATTAGTAATGGAAAGTGTAGTCTTAACCTAGCGACGCCTCCTTACTTTCCGTGTACCTCCATGCGACGGTCGGTTTGCTGTATCCCAGTACTTCTACTCTTCCGGCCACCGGTATACAGCGAAGCGAATATAAATTCAACCAGGGTCGACCAGATCGTGCCATTTCAAGGCCGAGAGCCGTTTGAAATGTTGGTGGATGGGCTGCCAACTCCGAACACTATAATCGTCCACCACATCCTCGACAAGCACGTCAGAGTTAAGGTAGATACACACTCTAGGCGGTTTCTCGTGCTACACCTTGTCTCCGTCGATTGCGTAAAAGGGTACGCCTACACGAAGGACTCGGATGACTGTGGCAGAACTTTCGAGTTCCATTTTCTTACAATAGTTTGCACTCTCAGGTTGCATTAAGAGAATGAATTACTTGCCACCACGAGGGTGTGGCCAACTCCACAAATATCCAACGATATAGCTTCTGCAGAAATCTGTCGTATTCCGTTGCCCAGTAATTTCAGCACGAACCATCGGACATCATAAAAGCAGTGCCCGGAAGCACACAACCAAGCGGATACCACAGCTGACGGAACTCCATTGTCAGTTTCACTCCGTTGTACTCTGAAGCAAATCAACTCACGCTGAAACATTTGCAGGACTACCGTGGTAGACCACGAATCGGATCCCCAAAATGCGCCATAAAGTTTAAATGCAGTGGTAGAGAGCGCATCTAGCTTCCAGATATGACTCAAGCCAAATGACCAGAGGGGAATGCCAAGCATCATTGAAAATCGCGCAGCTTTAAGGGCCATTGTGAATAGCGTGCGCCTGCCAGTGAGGCAGTCGCCTCTTCGTCCTTAAAGTCTTGTGGATGAAGGGTAGTAAAGACGGTCGAGCCAAGTACAACCGCAAAAGTACCAGCCTTATCTTATCAATGGATGAGAACCTGTCCGCTAAATCAGCAAAATGTTGCATTATCTATAACTGGATGGATTCGCCGGCAGCAATGGTCCTCCAGCCTCCAGGCACCCACTAAGGATGGCTGTGAGTACATTCTTCGACAATCCCACCACCATGAAATCCGTTCTATCAGATTGTCAACGCTGCAAAAATGGGGCTGGCCAGCAGAGCCTGAGCGCCATACCGCAGCGATAGCATTAATCAGACTGGGGCCATCACCCAACGCATGTCAGCAGCGCTGCCACAGAAATGCGAGCAGCAGGCATTAGACTGGAGGGCTTGTTCTTACGGCCCTCGTCTGGAACCTGGATCTGGTTGTAGTGTGACCGTTGAGCTGCAATAAATGGAACCATACTTACAACACGGCATGAAAAATGCGGATGGTGATGCACGGGAGCCGCAGAATTGTAAACATAGTCTGAAATGTTCAATTGAACAAGACGGGGTAACAGGTAATGGTTGTATCACATACGATAGGTATCAGAATAGTTCTGATATCAGCTGTTGTAAACGAGAAGACAGTCTTGAGATGACGAGCAATGTCATAAGCGTGAACGAGACCTTGAGGGAACATTCTGAGTAGGACGCAGGCGCAATCATTGTACCCGGCCGTCCTAAGCAATTCGCCGGCGACTGGCATGTCAGATACATTGGACGAAGAAGTCTGACAGTGGCAGAGACTTGATGGAGACTCAATCAGTGATTTGCTGCAGATTTGTTGTATTGAAGAGCAGTTGATAACTTGACAAAGATGACGTCCAATCAACTTGTATCGCTGACTCACTGGCAGTTCTCTGTTCTAGCGCAGCGGCTGATCACAATGGTGGTACGAAGATCGTGACATTATTGCAGTCATCACAAGTCATGATACAATAGTCTACTCACCTTGAGCTGTGACAACTGGAAGCAGACTCTGATGCACTTGGGTAGTGTGACTCGGTATGATGTGTGATTTTCTCAATTCTTCTTTACTAAGCGAATACAAGCATAGCCCATTTTGTCTGAACTGGCTCAAAAATATACGCACAGTTTCAATTCTAGTATCATTCTCAGACAGGCGAGCCTAGGTCATGAGCTAGCAATATACTTGACACCACCGTGCCAGTGGCTGCAGTAGAACTACCTTAGTGGTTTGAGAGAAAGCCAAATTAAGCATGTGCTGTATACGTAGAAAGCCATACCCGAAGTTCAGATCGGGAGTTAGCTTTACCACTAGCTGGGCTACTTACCAAGGCTAGTACAGCCCGTCTTCGAAACGATAAGCTCGGCGCTCCTGGCGGCCTAGTCACTATTAATCCTATATCATTCATCCAGTTAACCATCCATCATCCCATTCTTTATCATCCGATATCCCAGGACATTGTTTCAACTGTGTAGACAATGAACTTTTTCAAGACAAAACCACGAACACCTCCTGAAATCGTCCGTGGCTTGCGAGATGCGATACCCAAACTTGAATCTGGGCCTCCAGGCAGTGAGACAAGGAGAAAGGTGGGCTTGATGGATGACCTCATGATCTCAAATGAAACCTGAACGGGATTGTGACCATCAGGCAGGTGAAGAAGTATCTAGAAATCTCCAAGCAGTAAAGGGTATTCTATTCGGTGATGGAGGTATGCTAGTCCTCCGCTGTTCACGTCACCTCTACTTAAAAGCTTCCTAGAGCCTTTACCAGAACTCATTGCGCAACTCGCACAAGAAACATATTCCACAGACCTACTCCTCCTACTTGTGCAGAATATCGCAAAGTTTGACTTTGAAGCTAGAAAGGACGTTGTCCAGATATTCAACAATCTTCTCCGGCGTCAAATCGGGGCTCGGCTACCAACGGTGGAATACATATGCGCTAGGCATGAAGACGTCATCTTTGCAGCTCTGGAAGGATATAGTAACGAAGAGGTTGCGTTGAACACAGGAATGGTTCTAAGGGAGATGTTGCGACACGAGCAGTTGGCAAAGATCTTGCTCTATTCTGATCAGCGAGTGCTCTATCATGCATTCAAAACGTGTCATTAAATGCTGCACAGGTTCTACATGTTTCCTCATCATATAGAAACGACATCGTTTGGAGTTTCATGTGATGCGTTTGCAAATCTCAAAGAGACATTAACACGGCATAAAACTATGGTCGCCGAATACCTGGACAAGAACTATGATCGTGTGGGTATCAAATTCTCATTCTCGTGTTCATTGCTTATCGAACATTCTGTATAGTTTTTTGCCTCTTTCACAACTCTCTTACTTTCCAACAATTATGTTACCAAGCGCCAGTCTCTCAAGCTCCTCGGGGAAATCCTCCTTGACCGTGCCAATTTCAGTGTCATGACCAGATACATCGCTCAAGAATCCAACCTGAAGATGATGATGAACATGCTTCGGGACAAGAGCAAGAATATCCAGTTTGAAGCTTTTCACGTGTTTAAAGTGGGATTCCATGGATCCGTTTACTGCCCATATTTACTAATTGTGATTTATTATCAGGTATTCGTTGCCAATCCAAAGAAACCGCCTCAGATTGAAACGATACTAAGGCGCAACAAGGAGAAATTGCTGACATTCTTAAGGACCTTCCATAACGATAAGGAAGACGAACAATTTAGCGTGAGTATTTATCGACCATTTAAAGTGCTTTCACTTCTTACTGATATTTTTGACTTATCAGGATGAGAAGCAATTCCTTATCGTGCAGATACAGAACCTGTGACGCTGGACGTCCTTATGTTATCTCTTTTCTCTCTCTTTAGAGAGCATCACCTTGTGATGCACATACCGTGGGTCTCTGTCGGTTCCAGTTGATCATTTGTAGCAATCCGCAATTTCCAGTCCCTACCAATCACCCCTGGGCGATGTTGGCCTCTCGTGGAGGTTCATAATATCACCACCGACTGCTGCATTATCATATGCATATATCACTGCTCTCCTGTACATAACTTATCTATAAGTCGGTTGTACTTATACATTGAATGTCGTCCAACATGGATTTGAGGTGCTTAACACCAGGTATTAGGACCATGAATTTGAAAGAATCGGTATCTACCATATGTGAGGACGGATTCCGACGTCTTGGCGTTTTCGGGCTTGGGCAAGCGAGCAGAAAAGTGCAAGGCGATAAGGTTAACCCGAATCGTACGCTCCCCTGGATTGAATGAGGACCGGCCCTTGATCATCACGCAGGGTCTATGCGCCGGACTCCCTTTCTACATAAAAGGCTAAGGAGTAGCGTAGTCTAAACACAGATAGAGGTCAGGCGGGTTAGGGCAGCCCTGACGAGACCCTTCATGAGGTCGAAACCGCTTACTAACGCTCTCGCCTTACTAACTCCTCCCTACTTATCCTAGGAGAAGGTACATAGGGGCGGTCAGCCTGCGCCCGCGTCCAAGACCTCAATCTATGCTACCACGGCTGCCTCGGCCCCTTTCTTTGGGGCCTAGTAGAACGTTAATCTGTCCAGAACGTGACCCACAGTTAGAGTGAGGAAATTTATTTTCCTAACTTTATAACACCAATTGCATGTCTAAAACGGCCGGCAGGAATGGCGGACTGGTGTACGCGTCACACCAGGGCATTCATGAATTGGAAATGCTACCGGACACAGGGGATCCAGTAGACTAGATTGTATTGTCGTTCATAGAGTTTACTCTTGAAATAGGACAAAAATTGGGTATAAAAAACATGACGTGACCTTGTCGGGTAAAGAGGGTTCTGCCTGTTTCGCATGAATGACAATCAGCTTATCGACAAAATTCTTTGGTTAGTCGCGCATCTGGTGTTTAAATAACATGATGGTCTACCTATGCAGACACCCGTGCAAGCTTGGAGACGGAAAAAAAGATACAGTACGTAGAAGTCAGGGTATCGGCATAATGATATAGAGAGTACAAAAAGGAACCGGATTACGACTTATGTTGACAGTAGCGGACCATGATGATAGAAAAAAAAGGATGAAGAGACACACGAGAGCAATTCTATGACAGCATCCAAGACAGAAAACCAGCAGCTTATATATGAGACAATATCTACCAATGCATGCATAGCATGCCAAAGAAAAAAATCCAGGATTTATTCCTCTTCCCCCTCGTCTTCTTCTTGTATCGGATGTCTGAACGCAGGGCCCGAGCGGCTTGCGGGTAGTTGACGACGCCCTGCTCTCACATCTGAAGCCTCAAATATATTCTCTGTCGGGGTAGGTGACGACCTAGCGGGCGAGTGGCCTTGTTTGGCTCTGTTATTGCTGTTCGGCGGTGCCAGTGAGGTAGTACGACCCTTCCCCGAGCGTGCATTATGATTCCGTGCAGGAGGCGACATAGGGGTCGGCGACTCGATGGGGGTAAACGATGAGCTCGTACTCGAGCTCGACGGCATCTGACCCAACCCACCTGCAAACTCAGGTATGTCATCATCCTCATCCACCCAATCACTCTCATCGCCCAAATTGAGACTCTGCCTCCCAGTAAACACATCCCGAATGTTTGCGGGCCCCTCTGGTCCTGGAGATATTGAAAGCACCTCGATGGGCAGATGCATAGAACGGGACTGCCAGCCAGGAGGCTCGTGACCCCAAGATTTTTTCCAGCTTGTTCGTCCGACAGTTCCAGAGGGACTCATGAAAGGTGTGATCCGTTTTTGAGCTACGAATGTCGCACTACCCGTTGTTCCACGCCGTGGTGTGTCGTCAAGCGAGCGGCGGGACGGATAGCTCTTGTACGGAGAACTCGTGCGGGTGCCTTCTCCTTCCGAGGCTTCATAAAACGAAGTTGGTCGGGAGGACGTTAGTGAATGGACGGACGATGCAGCAGAGCTGGATCTATTGTGTACAGGTCGAGGGCCCGCCTGATGACGCATGACACGAGTCGACGAAGAAGATCCGGCTCGCCTGTGGTGATATTTATGCATTGGTGAACCGGTGCGATAGTGCGCTGACCCATTAGACCCTGTGGATGGTGATTTGCAATGCTTGCCAAGTGTAACACTATGAATCGAGGAGGGGCGCGATGAGTATTCTCCCCTGTCAGATCCTGGCGTATGAGCACCACCATATGATCGTATGCTGGGAATTTGCTCCAGTATGTGGGGTGGCTCCAGAACTAGCAATTGTCCAGAGTTTCCTGACGACCGACGGGAATTTACACTGCTCGAACGGCGCGACGATGTTGAGTGACGTTTCACACGCCGTCCACGCCCAATACCACTGCCTCTTCTCTTGACATTTCCATGACCACCAGGTGACATGGAAGCGGAAGGGGGAATGGCAAGAGAACGACTATATGAAAGTCCGCGTCCACTACCTTGAGCTTGAGCCGTTTCCTTCCGCTTCCCTTTCTTATCTTCCTGGAACCACAGTCTGAATGCAGACAATAAACTGGCGCGATTCCGGTGAGGTGGTACAACCTTTCCCTCATCTGAGAAGTTCGGGAGGCTCGTCAGCGTATCACCCGGCGAGTTCGCAGGTGTGTGAGTATGTGACTGTGGAGGAGACGTTCGGTCATCAGTGACCACCCACGGCGAACCAGGCAAAGGGGGCAGAACACTCGAGTCTACAATGGATGGGGTAATAGGGACAGTCGCTTGGTCCTTAGGCTTCAAAGGCGGCGACTTGGTCAACTTGGAGGAGTTCCCAGAATTTCGGGGCTCTTCCCCGCGCTTCTCGTGCTCTCTCGGTCTTTCCCGTTCGCGGTCCTTGTCCTCCCCTTTCACTGCTTCATTTGATTTCTTGCGCACGAGACCTGCGATTTCGAGGGCATTCGTGGCGCGCTGCATAATGCTCACACTTCCAGAGCGTGCCTTGCTATCCCTCCTCCCTTTGTTGTCTTTCTCCTTATCCTTATCTTTGAAGCTCCCAGTAGGCGTCGGTGGATTGGACCTGCCGGAGGATTCAGCAATAGTCGGTGACGGCGACAGAAACGGCGACTTGGCACGTGGTGGTGTCATAGGCCTTGCAGATGATGGGGCGGTGGGCGTCGGAGGTAGCAAGGCAAATTCAGGAGGATGTACCAGACCCAACGATGAAGTAATTGTGGCATCATCAGTCTGCACACCGATGCCACGTTTGGTTCGTCTCCGAGAATTAGGGCGGTTCTCTTTCTCTCCATCTTTGTCTTGCTGCTTGTTATCTGCGTGCTCGGAAAACTCGGGGGGCAACGGTACCTCTCCAGCCAAAACACGTTTTTCGCGCTTGCGCTTTAGCATCCACCAAATAGCACCTGCGGCGTCGCATGCATCGCTTAGAACAGAATGCACGATCTGACTAGTATCAAATCCAAGTAGACTGAGGCTGTTGAGAAGGTCGCGTTCGACAGGTGTAGAGAAAATTATAGGAGCTGGAGTGCTGAGCAGTGATGCAAAATCTTGGGGTGGGAGAGGGATCAATGGCTTGTCCAGTGTTGGTGAACCGGAGTCAGAAAGAGTAGAAGACACAGAGCGGCGCTTTGTACGTGCGGGTGTGCGTGTGGGATACGGGGGCGCCTTAGGGGTCTGATCGAGGTTTGTGACCGACCCTGTAGTAGATGGTACAATGTTTTCTGCTTCAGGTTCCTCTTCGATGACAGTTTCAGGCTGCCCAGTCATGCTATCTTTACTGAGATGCTGAGCGGTCTTAGTGATCGTTGTTTGGCTTCCATTACCCTGAGTTGCATCGAAAGGGTCCTTAGGAGTGTCATCAGGAGTTGTAGGAGGCGATGGAGATAAATGAGATGATGCAGAAACAAAGGATTCAGATGTAGTCGACGTCGCCGGAGAAATAGAAAGTTCGTTCACCTGTATTTGAGTATTCACGACGGGTTTCACAGGGAGAACAAAGGTATCGCGGGCAGGTGACGGGGATGGAGGAACGCAATTGACACCAAGGGGTACTTGGTCAGAAACAGGGGCAGGGGCAGATGAGGTAGATGTAAACCACGGAGAAGCCAGAATTTGTGGAATCGTCGGACGCTTGGTAGGATCAACCTCGAGAATGCTGCGGATAAGGTCGCGGGCGTCTATGCCCACCGCTGGTAAGTAAATCGTGTCCGAAGAGCATAAACTTGATAGATACCTGTGGAGAGCCACTCAGGGTCTTCATATTTGCCTTTAATAACCTTTTCTCTCATGACTGCTTCATCATCATCATCAAACGGAAGTGTGCCGGTTAGAAGACAGTAGAGAATCACACCCATGGACCAAACGTCGACCTCTAATACATCGAGATTAAATGGTTCCAGCAAAAGAAAATAAGGTAGGCGAACTCACCTGGGCCAAGGTAACGCTTGCCTTGGAGCACCTCAGGGGCCGCATATCCCGTAGTACCGCAAAAAGTCTCCATGTAGACGCCACGGTCATATTCGCGAGTAAAGCCAAAGTCACCAAGTTTGACTCGACAATGTTCATCAAGTAAGACATTTTCGAGCTTCAGATCTCGGTGAACGATGCCCTTCTCGTGTAGATATGCAACTGCCAGCGCAAGCTGACCAAAAATGATGCTGGATTCGCGTTCAGACAAGCGACCTTTCTCGGCAAGATAATCAAATAGCTCGCCACCACAACAGAGTTCTGTGACGATCCAGATGTGAGATTCGGTGGCAATAACTTCATACATCTGTGTGACATGGGGGTGGTGGAGCTGGCGGTGGTGATGTATTTCGCGGGTGAGGGTAGCGGACATTGCTTTTGGAATTTGTTTTATGGCGACTCTGGTAGAAGTGATCCGGTGAGTGCCCAAGCGAACCTTCCCGTACGCGCCTAGTGTGTGTTAGGGATAGGAAAGCAAGGAGAGTCAGAAGCCATACCTTCACCAATGACCTTTCCGAGGGTGTAGTTTCCGACAACCCTTATCTTGCTAGATGAGAGTTCCTTCCCAAGTTCGTTATAGGCATTAGCAAGTTGTGCTTTGTGGTTCTGGGTCACGGAACCCGTATGTTTGTGGCCGTGTGCAGACATGTACAAGTTGAAATTTAACGTAGAACAGAAATGAGAGGCGCGGGCACAAGGGCCACAAAAGTAGTTCACAGATTGGCAAGAAATTCAGTTAAAGCAGAAGATGGCAGACGCCCAGCCGTTTGGTGGAACAAGTTGCTCGATCCCAACTGCTTTCCAGTAACAACTTGTTTCGGACACAGCCAAGATTTCCCACGCCGTCGAGAAGGGAACTTCGAATGATCACAGCCTCTCTTGGTCTTCTATTCGTATTTTCAACAACGATCTTCAAGTGGTTCAAATTCGAGGCCCCGACAGCGTACTTCCTCGTGAGATGAAGGAGCCATGAGATACTCATAGACAACGTCGACACCATGCGAGATCATTGCTGCCAAACTCGCAGATAGAAATGGTGAAGAACTTCTTTAAAAATGCCGATTTGCATATTCCACCTGATTTCGAACACTAGGGCCCCTTGAAGTAGCTTCTACGATCAGGTAAAGAATTACTTCCTTATGAAGCAGTAGAAGATGAGAACTATCCCCGCGCATTTAGTCTTCAGGCCCGGCAGGTAGTTCCCTGTTCGCTCCACATATGGGTGGTCCGACCCGCAATCCTCGCCTCGCTACCGACCTGCTGATCATATGAAACGCTCGGTTCATCAAGAACTTCTTACCTAATGCGACACCGGCACCGACAACCACCAGAAGACGACCCTGACCGCATGCCACAGACTACAATTCCACGTGACTTGAGGCTTTTCGATTCGATTGTGTAAGATCATTCCTAGGCGGAATGATCACGATTCTATTGACTCAACTCCCACCTAGCAAGAGTATTCAAATAGTCACGTAGTAGTAACTGAGATGCCAGAGCGTCCAAGTCAACATTTTATTTATTATTATTATTTATTATTATTATTTGATTTGATTTTGAGAACGTTTTGACAATGGACACACTGAGAGTTCTCGGAGAAAAATAGGGTTAGGGTTAGGATAATCAAACAACATAAAATAAGGCCCACCCAGCCAGAGTGGCCATGGTGGGACGGGAAAATATTGAGACGGTGCATGAGCCGAAGCCCATACTAACCGCGGACGCCCTCTGAGGACAAAGTCGCCGTGCTATGAAAGGTATCCACGGCCCACGAACCTGAGACCTGAAGAAGCCTGTGCCATCAAGGTAAGTATGAAGAACTCAATTCATATTTGGCTGAGTTTTATACTGGCCTGAGCGTGCACGGACCATCAATTTACGTGAGAGCGACAGTGCATCCCCCATTTGCTCATTCTTCAGGCATCCAATAACAATTGCAGTGAACTTTTTGTAAGCGCCATGTTACACCTCATGATAATATTGACTGGTCTGAAGATCAATCCATCATGATTGTGTATCTCGCCTCATAGACAACTTGATCACTTAGACTCTAACTTAATATTACTGTTTGTCACGGCTGCTTTGACTTAGGTATAGGAAACCTCCGGCGACAACCTCAGGCTATGGTGGGTTGTTTCCTAGTATTCTGTGGTGCGTTTCCTCTTATAAGTCATCTCCCATAATTCAGTTTTCATCAATGCAGTACAAAATACAATGTAGTTGCGCCCGCTGATCTTCGTCAAAGCTGTCGAATCTCGATCTTTAGCGGCTCACACTGCCTCACAGTAACTTGAAATCTCCGAGTCACCCCAAAGTAGCTGGGCAGTACACTATCATTTATTATTCATCAATCAATTGTGTCCATTCAAGCTAGTGCTATCTGAACTTTAAGATCACATGGTAAACACGCGCCTACTAGGAGGCAGTTCAAGCCGGTCGTCATTTCTTTATTCCTGACATGGAATCGTTCACTGCAGGTACTTTTGACGTCACTGCCTCAGGTGGCACCGGGACTAGTGATTCACAACCGGTTCGCTGTTCCGCGACTTTTGGAAGTAGTTCTCGAGTTCCTTGTATACTCCCGGCATGACTTTTACCATACCGGTTGGCGCTTCTTCAAAGCGCATATTCGAAGTATAAAATACATGGAACCGGCACGCATTCGAAGCACTCACAATGTCCTCTCAAGCTCTCATACTTCGCGCTGATAGCATCGCTCGTCATCTCGAGACGGTCTTCCTTTTTACACAAAATGATATCAGAACCACTCTGATACCTGTCGTATGTGACAACTATTGCGCGTCTCGTCCCCTTACTCAATTACAGTTCCAGGCCATATTCGCATTATCCGTAGCTCCCAAATATGACCCCGCCCACGCTTGGCATGCTCCTTTGTGGATATGATTCCACTTATTGCAGTTCACTATTGCAAACCAGATCCAGGATCCGGAGGAGGACCGCAAAAACAAGCCCTCCCGTCCGATACCTGCTGGTCGCATATCTGTTGACAGTGCAGCTGATATACGCTGGGTGATGGTCCCAGTCTGCTTGGTGCTATCGTTGTGGTACGGCGCTCAGGCTCTGCTTGCCAGCACTGTTTTTGCAGTGTTGACGATCTGGTACAACGAACTTCACGGTGATAAACTGGGGTTGTCGAAGAATGTACTCACAGCCATCCTTGGTGGGTGCCTGGAGATCGGAGGAATCGTTGCTATCGGTAGATCTATCCAACTGTATATAATGTATCAATTTGCTAATCTAGCGTACAGGTTCTCACAACTCATGCATCGATAATGTCGGTACTTTGGCGGTCGTACTTAGCATGACAGTCTTTGCGACTACACTTCATGCGCAAGACTTCAAGGATCAAGAGGGTAACCGCCTCACTGGCAGGCGTATGCTACCCACACTATTTCCTAAATCTGCGCGATTTTCAATGATGGTCGGCCTTCCACTCTGGTCATTTAGCCTGAGCTGTATCTGGAAGCTAGACGCGCTCTCTACCGCTGCACTTGTAGGTTATGGCGCATTTGTGGGGACCCGATTCGTGATGTATGACACGGCAGACGCCGATAAGCAGTCCTGCAAATTTTATAGCGTGAGTCGAAACTTTACTTGGAAGCACACCAAGGCGAAGCTAACACACGGACTAATACCAGCTGTGGTACTTGGCCATCTACTTCCAGGTTACTGGCGTTTCTTCTACGGTGTTTGAGTATCCGGAGCTGAAAGTCATATTTGACCTGTTCTAATGATATACTACCTATTTAATAGCTTAATATTGCACTACACGAAACAAATTTAAAACTAGCCAAAAAGTTGACCTCGGTATCTGAGTCAGTGACAGCTGGTCAATCTCAAGTCTACACGTCTTTGGACTCAGCGCCGAGTCAGCGCTCGCACTTACATAATGTCTTGATTTAAAATCGTTCATCGTAAGCCAATGATTTTTTCCCCCGTACACTGATCATCAACATAAGTTGACTCTTCAGACCATCGC
>MU173086.1:2941-22696 GCA_016695475.1 Suillus decipiens | reverse complement strand
GTATCTGCAAAGGAAACACCTCCATCTACGGAGTGCATCTTTTTCCGCTGTACTAGCTGGCACTCCTACTATTGTGGATATTGGAGTGCAGTTTCAAGGTATACCATCGAAGAAGATGATTACTCCCCTTGAAGTTAATCATCCCTCACTTTATGTGACTTTGTCAATCGATTCCTGAAGCTGGGGATGAAGAGCTCCTTCGAATAGAAAACAAAGGCCCTCGTGGTATTTAGCATGACTAGAGACTTCCTCACTTCAATCCTTCTATCGACGCTGTAACTTGTATGTATACGCAGTCGCAAATGCAATCAATTGGCAGTGGACACTGGGAAGCTCAGACGTGCACATAGTAAAGTTACTATGGACATGATGAAGATAAACTTGCATGGGTAACAATAGAAGAACGAAGTCAAAACTATGTTTGTAAGAACAGGCTTCGAAGGAGAGGATAGATTCTCTATAAATGCGCCTTCAGCTACATCAACTCGATTCGATCGAGTACACGTACTTTAGGTTGAGACTACTCACGACCACATAAAGCCGGGCGACATCCGTCTCTGGAGGCCGAAGAAATCGAGACCCATCAAACGTCGTATTCACAAATGCGAGCTAATTACAGCCAAACTCGATGTCGCATCCAATGGGTCGAAAGGATTGTCGAAAATTGTACCAGCTATCGATGGTACTAGGCACGCGTGACGGACAGGTACATTACCGCAATTACGCAGAAAAGGTAGCAACATGCGCGGTTGAATCAAGACTGATACCTACGTTATAATCTGAACAGGATGTCGGCTTAGTAAAGATGTTAAGAGGGTACTGGGAGATTGCTGAACCCTTCCATCAGTATTAAGATACGAGTGCTTCAAGTTTATCACAAATGATCATTGAACGATGTACGCCATATACTCAGTGCATGTCTCATTGGCAATGGTTGGTTGATCAAGGTTCCGCGGTGCAGGGCTAGGACTTGGATGTTGGACACTTGAAGCTTGACGAATACTAGTACTATGCATGGACTGACCCAGCTCATACTATCCAATTACTCAAGTAATAGAGGAGGTGGCAGACAAGTCGAGTACAGGAGAGCTTGGGTGAAGATTCTAATCGACAAAAAACACAACAGATTATACGACGATTGGAACGCAAAAATGTATCAGGGTCATCTGTACAGCAAGATGAAAGAGAACATCAGCGGGTTGGATTGTGCTACAAAGTGCTCTGTAGCACTCTGTAGGGGGTTACATCTCCCTGATGAATCACAAATCAACAACTCGTGAATATGTACCAGACGGCAGTAATACGACGTAGAACTACACACCAGTATGAATAAACCATCCTCTGCTCAAGTGGAACTTTCGTCTTCACAGCATGCATGGCACAGTTGGGTGCCCAAGCCGCCTTCGTACAGTTCATGACAACGCCCTCTTCGAAGCTTTGAACATATATTGGTAAAAGATGTGTGATGCGACAGAATCATCGACCTCCCACAGCGTGCCAACGACACCCTTGAATCCCGAAAACTGGAGACCAGCTGCGAGGTGAATCACTTCGTTGGCGTCTCTTCCTGACCAACGGCAGTGTGACCAGTGGATAAGAATGCGAACTTGGCGTGCGGAATGTCTCTCCATGATATCGAACAGGGTCAGACGTTCATCCCTCATGACGAAATGTAAATGGTAAGGCTGCTCAGGATCCTGCTCGCCGTGACAAGTAAGGTGGACCCATGTATTCTGCTGTAAAGCTTCGAGTGCACCTGCTCGTCTTGCTGCGTCACCAGAAATAGTGGTGCGGTTGGCCGTTGCAGGGACGAGGGTGTAGACAAGCTCGAGCTCGCTGTCGACAGCCAAGAGCGCCTTGCCTTTCCCTGCACCTAGATGACCCCTGGCCGATTGCCACAAAGGATAGAGGCACACATTTCTTCATTGATGGTCTATATCTGACCAGAGCCGAAAGCGTCGGCGTGTGAGAATAGGTGTAGAGATCCTCGAGGCATGGCTCCTTAGAGCGATCTGGTTTTGTTTGAAAGGGGTTGACTGCGTGGAGAGGAATGGATGTGAAAGCTGCAGTTGGACATAGCCAGATTCGAGAGCGGCACTTCATCTAGAGGACGTGCTCGAGTATGTTGACGATGGGCAGCATGATCTTCTTTCATATTTTATTAGATCCGTCCTCGACTCCTCCGGGTTCATCCGAGATGCGTCTCCTATTGCCCTGGTGAAGCGATCTCTGAGAGTCTTGAGATCTGCGAGATCGATAAAGGGTGAAGGAACGTGATGGGGTTCTCCTGACGTCGCAACGATAATGGTGCTGCATGAGTAGAATCCGGTAACGAGACATGTAGCTAAAATACCTGTGCGGGTGCAATGAAGACAGTCGCCAATGATCCTCGACAAAGAGAACATTTTCATTCTCCTGAGTTTCCGTGAAACGAGAGCAGAGCACCGAGCTCAAATTATGAAGGTTCACATGGTGCTCTGGATCGGCTAACCGAAGGGATTCACGATACAGATCAATGGCCTCGTTAAGATCCACTCTGACATCCAATTTGTTGTATCTGGTTTTGAGCGCGAGGAAACCTCGAGGTCGGCAGGTTTCAAACCTGAGAAACAGATTTTGATTCTGTTCTTGTAGCAACCACCAGGCTAGACCAGTTGCGGTGAACTTCTAAAGAAACTATCGATGAGTGAATATCAAGGTGTGTTCTGATAGAAAAAAGCGCGCCTCAACAGGTTTCGATCCTGCACAGTACAAGAGAAACATATTTTGATTATGTTGTAGCAACCATCTGGCAAAGACGAGTTACGGTGAGCTGCTAAAGAAACAATCCACTAGTAAATGTCAAGGTGTATTCAATAGGAAAAAAGTCGTCAACAGGTTTCAAACCTGCCAGCCAAGAGAAACAGATTTTTAATCTGTTGTAGCAACTACCAGACTAGACCAGTTGCTGTGAACTTTCAAAGAAACCATCTACGAGTAAATGTCAAGGTGTGTTCTGATACAGGTTTCAAACCTGCACATTGGAAGAGAAACAGATTTTGATTCTATTCTGGCAACCATCTGGCTAAGACCAGTTATGATGAACTTCTAAAGAAATCATCTATGAATGAATGCCAATATGTGTGTTTCCATTAGAAAACTGTAGTTGAGCAGGTTTCGAACCTGTACAATCCAAGAGAGACAGACTTTGATTCTGTTGTGGCAACCACCTGGCTAACACCCGTTAACGATGATCTTCCAAAGAAACCATCCATGAACGAAAGTCAAAGAGCGTTCCAATAGAAAAAGACTGTAGTTCAACAGGTTTTGAACCCGCGTAATTCAAGAGAAACATATTTTGATTCTGTTGTGGTAACCACACTGGCCAAGTACAGCGGCTTTCATAATTATGCGGAATCCAACTTTTTTTTTGGGCCAGGACCCCAGAACCGCGAAAGCACCACGTGAGCCACTGAACGCGAGAATAACACACATCCACACAACACGATATGCTTCCCTGGGCTATTTCGTCTGATCTAAAGCTTCGCATCCCTCTTCGTCATGTACAAGGACATTCTATCAAACAAATTTGTGAGGTTCTCGGCATCCGAAAATCCCTTGTATGCCAAACTCTACAGCTCTACGACAAACCTCCCGATGTTACTAACTCAAATTGGCTTGGACAACAGTAACAGAATCCACTTGGGAAGTCAAAACTTCTGTTTGTAAGAACAGGCGCAGGAGAGGATAGATTCTAATGCTCATTCAGCTACGTCAAATTGGTTCGAACGAATACACGTACCTTCAGGTTGAAAATTCCGACTATGACCATCATAACGCCGAACAATATTCATTTCTGGAGGCCGAATAGATTGAATCTCGCATTCACAAATGTGCGCTAATCATGGCCAAGCTCGATATCACACCCATTCATATAGATGGTTTGAAAGGGTTGTACCAGCTGTCAACAGCAGGATTGTGCACTGGACCGGCACATTGCAATTCTGCTGATAAGGTAACGATATAATCGAATCAAGGCGCACATTATCAATATGAATAATAGAGGTGGGTGATGGCAAAAGAACAAATTCCAGATTGAGAATGAGCGGGAGTTCAAGCGAGTCATCGAGGAGAAGGAAGTAGCGCTCGAAACCGAAGAGGGCAGTTGGTGCCCGAGACTTTCGCAGGCTCCGTGTTCCGGTACCTTGACTAGGGTTGAAATGAGTTTCTCACCAAAATTTTGGTTCATGAACGGCCATAGCACCACAAAATCCACTACTGCCATAGTAATGGGCATTCTGTCCTCTTTCTACAACTTCACCTCTTATAAATCATGCTGCTTGATCAATACTATCCCTCAGTCAAAGTTTATCGTTGCTGATTTTCCCGAAAACAATTGATCTGTAAATCAATTTCATCACGTGCTTTTACGTCATACAATTTGAAAATCACCCTGTGAGCGCCCGGCGCGTTGTTACACCTCCCGGAACAAAAATACTTACTTTGCATGAGTACAAGACCTTCGCAAGGTAACTCAGCGGCCAGTGCTTATACTTACATAAGGACCTGGTTTAAAATTATTCATCGTAAGCATTTTTTTTTCCCCGTACACTGATCATCAACATAAGTTGACTCTTCAGACCATCGCCCAGACTTTTTGGACTCGCCTAGAGAATGGGAACTAACGGGCACTACGTGGTCCGCTATCGGAACATGTATTTTGTATCACACCATGGTAGTGATGGTTATCCAGAATGGCTTGGCTTAAAGGTGCTTGGGCTTATACGACAGCCAAATGCCATCGCGACCTTTCGGCAGGTATTTGGAGAGATGCTGGACGGGTTGAAGAGCCCTTCGCATTCTCTATTGCTGATAGAAAATGGTGATGATTGGGATGTTGAACCCCCCTCTCCGGAGCGGCCAGGTTATGGCTGGAAATACGAGATCGATCTTGATCACAATATCTTCCACATCGTCGACATGCCATTCTTCTCCTTAGAATGCCTTCCAGATGACGAGGCTTTTATCCAATACATCACCGACGATGACTTCTCCGAAGACTCCGCCGTTGAAGATCACATCTACCAAGACCATTACGGCAACACAGCTTGCTCATTAAAATGCCCCCCTGAGTACAAGTACAAAAAGCCCGCACCGCCAATTGTCGACAATTCTGACCTCGCAACCTATCAGTCGTTTATGTGCACCGGATCTCACGTGGCTTTGAGCGATATGATAGCCGTGAGCGACATCCCGTCTGAAGTCGAGCACGTTCGAGTCACATTGCTAGAGGTCATGATTGGGCAGGCCATGTATGACTCGGCCGTTGGCAAGGAGCTGTATGCAATGGAGCTTTCAAGCGACCACAATCAGATTACGGATGATCAATGGTCAATCGCATGCTTCATGGCTAGCTTTGCATTTATTCCTCAGATGTTTGAGCACTATACACACGTTGTGCATCCCAGGCTGAACAGAAAGGAGTTCACGTGGGTTCGCGAAGACACCGTTGTCTGCATGGCGACACATCTGTACGACGAGCGATGCCTACAGGCGTCTGTGTCACGCCTGATCGACGAGATCTCGAAGCGGAAGGATAGTCACGGTTGTTATTTTGGAATCGCGTTTTCTGTCTTCCATTGCGCAGTTGTCAAAGTCGTCAAAGACGCGCACACAACGACATTCAGCCACACGAGCGCCCTCCAATTTTTACCATCATTCCATGCACATTCACCTTCTACGCCAGGCATCACTGCTCTCGCCCGTCTTGGCCATCGCGTCGACCCTGCGTTACTTAAGCGTATCATGGATATTTACCATCATTCACGACACATGTACCTTGACACGGAGAAATCGCTCGCTCACAGAACTGATAGCAGTGACGATGTGCCGTTCGTCTGTCCTGGTTCAGCGCTTCCTCTTGAGCTTTGGCGAGAGATCGCCTGTTATCTCCCCCCCTACGCCCTCATCTCCCTCGGACTAGTCTCAAGACTATGCCGTGAAGCAGCCTTGACGGTGCTCTGCTGTCCCCACCTCTATGACTATCGCCTAGTCTCTGCTCCCCGAGAAAGACCAGAGTATCTGCAAAGGAGACACCTCTCTCTGAGGACTGCATCTTTTTCTGCTGTAAGAGCTGGCACTCCTACTATTGTGGATATTGGAGTGCAGTTTCGAGGTATACCATCGAAGAGGATGATTACTCCCCTCGAAGTTAATTGTTCCTCACTTTATGTTACTTTGTCAATTGATTCCTGAAGTTGGAATGAAAAGCTCCTTCGAATAGAAAACAAAAGCCCTCGTGATATTTAGCACGACTCAAGACTTTCCCTTACTTCAGCCCTCTTATACATAGACTAATAAAATATTGTATGTACACGCCGTCGCAATCAATTGGCAGTGGGCACTGGGAAACTCAGACGTGCGTACAGTTACTATGGGCATGATGAAGATAAACTTGCTTGGGTAGCAATGGAAGAACCCGCTTGGGAAGTCAAAACTATGTTTGTAAGAACAGGCTTTGAAGGAGAGGATAGATTCTCTATAAATGCGCCTTCAACTATATCAACTCGATTCGATCGAATGCACGTACTTCAGGTTAAAACTACTCACGACCGTCATAAAGCCGGGCGACATCCGTTTCTGAAGGCTGAAGAAATCGACACCCATCAAATGTCGCATTCACAAATGCGAGCTAATTACGGCCAAGATCAATGTCGCACCCAATGGGTCGACCTCAAGTGCACCTGGTCGTCTCGCTGCGTCACCAGAAATAGTGGTGCGGTCGGCCGTCGCAGGGAGGGTGTGGACAGGCTCGAGCTCGCTGTCGACAGCCAAGAGCGCCTTGCCATTCCCTGCACCCAGTTGACCTTGCACGATCGTCAGAAAGGACGGAGGCACACGTTTTTTCATCAACTGTCTAGATCTGACCAGTGTCGAAAGCGTGGGCGTGTAAGAACAGATGTAGAGATCCTTGAAGCATGGCTACTTAGAGCGGTCTGGCTTTGTTTGAAAGAGGTTGGCTGCGTGGAGAGGGATGCATGTGAAAGCTGCAGTTGGACGTAACCAAATTCGAGAGCAACACTTTATTTTGGAGACGTACTTGAATACGTTGATGATGGGCAGCATGATCTCATCCTGCGAGAGTACTATTAGATCCGTCCTCGACTCCTCCGGGTTCATCTGAGATATCTCGTATTGCCCTGGTGAAGTGATAATTAGGAGTCTTGATATCTGCGAGATTGATCGATAGAGGACAAAGGAACATGATGGGGTCTCCAGCGTTGGCGCTGCGCGCCGTAAGGTTTAGGTACAAAGTCCCGTTTAACTTTGAGTAACGCTTGGAAATTTGTAGAATTGAGCATCCCTTTGCTGTTTATAGACCGCCCTCGAACCTCTCCAGCTGCGGTGGGTACGAGCCTAGTGCCAGTCTCGGCCTATATCCAGTCCTCCCAAGGGCCAAGAGGTATTGAGAAACTGAGGTGGGAAAGGTTTGAACAAAAGTAGTGGCCAAGTGAACGGCACTAAAACACTGATATCAAAGTCTCATCAATTCACTGATAGAGAGCCCAACAAACCATCTCAACGCATACCCAATGGTACAGCCCATGAAGGCTGTGCTTTACTTCGATAACGCGGATGGGTTCGGAGAGTGGCAAATTCTTACGTCTACCGAAGCCTATAAAAATTTGCGTAAATTCCGGAGAGCAGATGAGAAGATATTCAAGATCATCGTGAAGAAAATCAAGTATATCTTTAGATGAATTTGCTGCAATGATCCCACTTTTCTGCAGACAACTATCGAAAGGTCATTTCTCAGACGATAACAACAAACAACTCAATGGGCCAGATGCAGGTATACGTATACCTATCTACGAGGCCAAGATAACAAGGGACCTACGCTTAGTGGTAAGTATGATCTCGCATACGTCACTTGGCAGGAGACGACCGACCTTTCCTCACAGTACCAGATTGACTGTGTCCCTGACCAGGATGGAAAGGTAGGCTGTTTTTGTTAATCGATGACGAGCACGATATTGAGACCGGAGCCTTATCAGCCCGAAAAACAAGGTGAGGTGAAAGCAATTACATGTGTCCGCCATGGGCGCTCACGCGAACTCCAGTAATCAAGGTGTATGGCATTTATACGCATGCTGAGCTTGGTAGGATATGGGATGCCTTGGGTAGTCATCTCGCACGCAAGGGCAGAGAATATCATAGAAGGTGAGGTCATTTTTCAGTTCTTGGTGCAATTCAGTGAATAGTCGCTTGTGCAGGTGCATCTTTCGGAACAGACCAGCCTTTTCTAATGACAGCATGATTCTACCCGCGTCATTCCCACTGGCTGAACCTGAGCCAGAATGTTCAGGAAACCCACTTGATCTTAGTGATATGGACATGGACCATGTTAAGTATTTTCAATTGCCATCAGTGCAATCATTGATCCATTACACAGCTTCACTCTTTGCTTGTGTATGAATTTTCGCCATCCTTTATTAGCTTCCATCTAACGATTTTCTAGTTTGGAGAAATACGTCACATTCTCGCAAGTAAGCCCACAAATACGGTTTATAGGCACGCGAGCATTGACCCAATAACTTCTTGTTTTAGGCATTTCTGCATAGTGAGTGATCATGTTGTTGGCTCGCCACCTCTTCTCATCTTTGCAAAAGGTCTCATCGCAAACCAAGATATACAGCACGTTTTCATACTCACGTAAGCTCTGTCCCAATACGACGGACTTACTGATCAATGGCGGTCCAGACCTCAAGAACAAAAGGTTGTGGAGTGTACCACGTCGTGCTATATCTTGGGTCGCAGTGGCACGGGGTAAGTATTCAGCCCTTGATATGAGTAGCGTATTTATCCATTCAACTAGAAAAACCACGACGATGCTATTCAAGATGCTCAGCATTCAGTGGGCTTGGGAACTGAGTGCCGTTGACATGCCGAAGCCACGCCAAATCTTTGTTACCAAATCCAGAGTGCTCGCCACGAAAGTGGAAGAGTGTTTCACAAAGCTTCTCGAATCTCTGGCATCAGCAGGCTATACCCTGCAGGAACTTGCGAAAATGAAGGCGCAAGGTGTTCAGGAGGGCCTTGTTGATCTCGACGACCTGCCTGAATCATTCATGAATATACCCATAAAATACAGCGAACTTGAGGACAAGCACTTTCCTCTTTTTGTGACTTTCGATCGAGTACGTCCCAATCCATCATCTGGATAGTTCCTAATTTAATCCTTCATTTAGCTGGCGAAGATGATTGCGGCAGATATTTCGAGCAAGGTCGTCTCCGAAACGAGAAATAGTGCAGGACTTTTGTTCAATGTTGACGATGCTGAGGCGCATGACTATCTCGTCACGTATGATGTATTCGCAAATCAGTACTGGCCTCATTTTCCGCAGAATCTCACCAGAAATTTTAGTGTGTGCTTCTCTCTTGTTATGATAACGTAGTACTGATGCTATCCCACCAGGCCCATGGTTGGTTTTCAGCGAATTCATGGGTGAGTATTAATTTATAGTATCTTGACACTCACAGTCCATGAACATACCTACAGGGATTGTCAAAGGCTCCGAGCACGCGCTGAATTGTCCTGAAGGAGTTCTCAATCGCGCAAGCTACCTCTGTCTCCCTCATCGTTCTAACCCAAATTTTGCAAATCAGAGGGGAATTCTATATGACATCTTCGAGATCTATACTAAAATCAAGGGGCAGCGGCGTCATTATGATGTTGCAGACCGGTGCGTCCTATTTCTCCTCACCCACGCGATGTCATGATATAGCCAAACAGCACCCATGCGATACTCAAAGTCTTGCGGAGCCAGAGGTTCCCTGGCAAACAGGTTGATTATTTGTATGTGTTATCCCCGCCAATACATCCTGCCCTGACCACCTGCACTAGGTATGTCGACGAAGCACAAGACAACCTTCTGATCGACGCACTCCGTAAGTAGCTACTCCATCCTTCATCAATAGATATCCATTTTCTGTTGTAGTTTTGAGGCAATTATGCAGAAATACAGATGGTTTGTTCTGGGCTGGGGACACTGCACAGACAATCTCTGCAGGTAGCTCCTTCAGGTTCGATGATCTGAAAGCGTTTCTTTACCGCGTGGAGGTCAGCAGACAATAACTTAGCTCGGGCTTGAATTGATATATTACAGCAGCAGCACAATACCTCGGTCAATTCCTCTGGAGCATATCTTCATCAACCCACGACGTTTCAATTAGCGATCAACCACAGATCGCACGGCGGTATCGTGAACTGCGCGCATTCTGTAATTGAACTCATCACAAAATTTTGGCCTAACACAATCGATAACCTTCGGCCAGAAAAAGGGGCGGTTGATGGGTTGAAGCCTGTATTTTTTACGGGCTGGGATGAAGACACCGTTTGTTATAAACAGTTCTTGTTCGGGGCGAGGCAAGTAAGCCTGGATGGTGTCCCTCCTCTACTGAGGATCCTTCAGCAGTAGTCGCATCGAATTCGGAGCCCAGCAGTGTAACGTAATTGACTGGAAATCTCATTCATACACTGACAACATATCTAGGTATTCTCGTGCGCGACGATCCAGCACGTCAAAAGTTGCGAGAACAAGTAGGCGAAATTGGACTGATTATGTGAGTCGTAGGACCTTTGCTGTTTTTCCTTATTTACATATGTAAGCAGGACGCTTCACGAGAGCAAAGGCCTGGAATTCAATGATGTGAGGAAGTCAACTTGGCTATCTGATGATGTCTGACTTCGGCCAGGTGTTGTTGTATAATTTTTTCGAGGATTCTGTTGTAGATTTGTCACGATGGCGCATAGTTCTCAATGGGGTAGAGGGTCAAGGACATGCACCGAAGTTCGATCGTGATGAGGCGCGATACGCTGGAGTGTGTAGCGAGGTAAGCATACCGACCCTTGGAATAAACTTCGGCTTACTCTCATTAGCTCAAACTTCTTTATTTGGGAATCACTCGAGCTAGGAAGAACATGTGGATCGTTGACAAGTCTGATAAGTCAGAACCGATGCGAGTACGTTTAAAGCAAACACATTGGCGTAACTCGACCTGACGTCCCTTTCCTTCAGATACTCTGGACCTCTCGCAATCAAGTCCAGAATTGTACCCCTGGGACAGATGTTCCTCATCTGGCTGTCTCCTCGACTCCAGAAGAGTGGGCATCCTTTGGACGTTCATTATTCTCACACAAGTGCTACTCGCAGGCCATCCACTGCTTCGAACGTGCCAACCTTCATCGTGAGGTGAAGGTCTGTGAAGCATATCAACTGCGAGAAGCCGCACGTTCAAGTGTTGGAGTTGTCTCACTGAGCAATCAAAAAAGAGCTTTTAACGTAGCAGCCGATGCCTTCACTAATTGTGGCGCGAGCGCGACAGGAAACCAGAAACTCCAATATTATCGTAACTCGGCGGATTGCTACGTTCGAGTAGGAGACGATCTTCAAGCTGCTGAAGCCTATCTCAATGCTCAAGAATTTGAGCAAGCAGTGAAGAGATATCGCAAGGCTGGACGATTTGACCAGATTCTTCATGTCATTAATGACCAAGACATGAGAGCCAATATACCCGAAGAGACCACGACGGAGTTATGGACTGTGTCCAGACTGTTTTACTGCAGCAGGAGTAACACTCGGTAAGTTTTAGACTATAGGATGTTTTTATTGAATGGCAATTGTGCAGGGCTCCCGTGCGTCTCTTCTCGACATTTGATGAGGAACTCGAATTTCTAGAGGACTATGATCTCGATTTTGCTCGTGCCTCACTGCTTGAATCTCACTCAAGGTACTATGAGGCCGCAGAGCTTCACTTGTCAGAGAATAGGCCCTTGGAAGCTGTCCGGGCACTCATCAAGGGCAATGACAGCAACTCTACTATTCGTGCGGCGTATACTATATTGGAATACTTCTGGCGCAAATGCTCATTTAGAATTGCTGCAAAAACCGCCCTTGCTGATGAGCCAATGCGACATTTCATCGCTCTCGCTGATCAGCTGGAGACGAACAAATTAACGCCAGTAACGTGTGATCTAGTACGTATGAGCATTCCCCAGGTGACCAACTTGACTGATTGGCGACCAGATATCGATGTTTCAAAACATTTTGCGCGGAAGTCATGAGGCATTAGAAGATTTATCGCTTGCCTTCCATAAACATAATTGCCAGCCAGCGGCTCTCCTTTGCCTGGACCATGTCTTCTCTCGAGCCACAGACATTCGATCTTTTGCGGTCGATGAAATGCAACATTTCCTTCAACAATTTCATGCCTACGCACGACTGCTCTATCAGATTTCGACCTTCCCTGACCCCATGGGGCATCACGGTATTCAAAGCCTGTTCTCCACCATGCAGTTGTCCGGTGACGAGTTTCTCATACCGAATGGAACATTCCTCCACAGTAGTGTGATGGAAAACCGCCAAGGCATCACTTTAGTGTCGGAACATTCGTCCGGGTATACGGCCTCTCGCAGAAACATCACGCAGCTGCTACAACAATCCATTCGCACTATTTTGAAAGACAAAGTGTCAGAGATCAATGCTATGTGTTGCAAATCTCCGGTTTTCTCGCAGTGCCTACCATTCTTAGTCTCTGGAGTATGTCGGAGAGATAACTGTCCCCAAGAGCATGTCCCGATATCGAAATTGGATCGCCTGTACTACAATTCCCGTGTTGCCATCCACATTTGGCAGATTCTCATCTTGCAATTGATGTACTCCGCTCACCCACATATCGATGCACGCGATAGGTGTGCCTGGAGGTAGCTTCTGATCGAGTATCTATACTGACCTCTTGATTAGCATGAGGGACTGGCTCGGTAATCTTTACGAGGCTCTTAATCCACCCTTCTTCATTCAAGGTTCTCTTGCGGACCTTGACATGAGCCTAATGCCCCTTCGTCTGGATGGCATAAAAGTGGTGAAGCTCTGGATCCGCCAATCCTTCTATTCGCTCCATCCATTCTGGATCGACTCTCACTTTTTGACAGCTGTGATGAGGATCACCAGTCTAAGTTTTACTTTTGACAGGAATGACGCATTTAGCTATATATCTCGAGCAAAGTGCACAGTTTCCGGTCCGTTAGAATTCTTTCGCAAGGGGGACCACCGCTATATGGTTCATGACCTGCTCAGTTCTTACCAAGGAGCCACCCGCACCAGCATCTCATCTGGAATTCTGTATCTTCTGTAAGCGTTCTTGTCTCTATGTGCAATCAACTGAGCGCAATGTAGGCATGTCCTCGATAATCGTTTACATGCCAACCTCTCCGTGCTGTGCGACTGTATTGAGGACATCTGCAGCACTTTTGTGATCAAGTATCGAATGGACCCGGACTTGAATAGGGTTCCCCTCCATGACATCGTCCTTCCATGCAACTGGCTGCTGTTTCCCCACAAATTCACTGCGGAGAAAGAAACGAAGCTGTTGTTGATGGGCAAGCTTCTGGATGAGATAGCAAGCCTGGTCGAAGCGTTGCGCTCAGAAGTCGACATGGGTGAGTCTCTCAACTTTTCAGAGGTCTGAGGCTACAATTAGGCAGAATTTCTCTGGCTGAACCATACTCAAATTACGCCCGTTCTCCGCAATGTTTTCATTTCCCGAATGTGAGTCCAGTTTAGTATCTGGTGAGACGTGCATACTGATCACGTGGATTGCAGCTGCAGGGTTCTCTGCCTTAGTGCGTTTATTACACATTTTAAAACCCATTGGCTGCTGAATTAGGTTCATTAGTTGCTCATAACATTAGGAATCGCTTCATGAGAGATAAAGTAGACAAGATCATTCTCTCTCTGCACAAGAACAACTCTCCTTCGAATTGGCATATAGCTAACTATCGGAAACTCGTGGATGACGTGGTCAAGTATATGACACCTTTGTCAGGACGAGCGCCACCTTCAGACGGTTATCTACGAGCTCTCCTGGCTTTCGACAACAACAAAGGAGTGAGCAATATGGTGCATCTTGTCCACAAAAAGATGAACCAGCGTACCCGAGTCTATATAGTCCGACGGCTCGTATATGAGAAGATCATCGAGATCCCCCATCTCCTTTCATCGTATGCAGTAATCGCACAGACTACTCTAAGAGTGGAGGACCCGGCCTTTGTATCTCGCTCAGGATATTCCAAGGACCGACCAGAGGTTATGCAGCACGATGAGAAAGAGATAACGGAACCGCAACCTCGAGAGTTTGAAGGGGAAGAAGAACAGGAGGAAGATGACACAGCGATCACTGATGCCGAGACCTATGATACGTTGGAGAGTTTGGATGAGGCCTTGATGTCGCTCGCACCTGATCTCGACAAATCGCTACGTTCTAATGGACCATCAGTGGAGGAAGAAGAGGCGGCTCGCTATATTCTAAACGCATACCGCCGTTACGTTAGACGACGCTCGAGTCGTGCAGTGAATGCCAAAGTCAATGCGATTTTCATGACATGCCTGAAGGAGACACAATCTTCTGAATGGCGTCCAGGTTATTACAACTTCCTTTTCCTTGGACCATTACCTCACCTTCTTGTGTGCCTGGAACGAGGCATTGCTCTGACTCGCGCTGCCAACACGAAGACGAAAGACCTTCCCCACAAGGAGTCTCATGAAAAACTTGAGGAATTGGCCAAGCAGAGAAGCGACATAGTGTCCGTCCTCAATTACTCAGCAACATACGATAACTAATACTGTCCTGTTTGCAGCGCGCTCCTCAATACGGGATTGAAATTGTGCAAGCAGTTAGAACCTTCCTCGCAAATTCATCATACCCGTGACCGTATTGTTGCACTCAAACGTGGAGTTCTAGAGGTCAAGGAGTTCATGCAAAGGGTTCCCAGCTGCATGCATGATATGCAATCCGAATTTCAAATGGCCTATAAAGGCATTGTTGTAGAGAACAAGGTTCACGGGCGAAGGAAGTAATGGACCTGCCTGCATGTCGAGAATATCGATGACTATTGATTTTACTTAGGTTATGCACGGTCGAGACTACTATTTTTTGGTAGTCAAATATATTGCATACTGTAGCTCTCGTGCGTGGTTCCATATTTTTTTTTCACTTGACCTTCCCAATATGTAAGCCTTACTATGATAGACCTCATTCTATGGGTCTTCTAGGTTACGACAATTCTCCACTCACGGGAATTTGATTTTCGGAGTTTGTTGATGAGTACTCGTACTTACATAATGACTTGACTTGTAAACCGTTCATCAATTTCTTTCCCGAACGCTCGTGATCATCCCAAGTTGACGCTTGAGACTGTTGCCCAATCTTCGAACTTATCTGCAGGAATGGGAGCTTACGGGCAGTACATAGTCCGCTATTGGAACATGTATTTTAAATCACTCCACAGTCATAATGGTGATCTAGAAGGGCTTGGCTTAAAAGTGCTTCACCTTATACGACAGCCTAATGCCATTGCGACATATCTGCAGGTGTGTGGAGAGATGTTGGACGGGCTGAAGAGCCCTTCACAATCTCTATTACTGATAGAAAATGGTGATGATTTTGATGTCAACCCCCCTCCCGGCAGCGGCCACATTTTTACTTCTACGACTACGAGATCGATCTTGATCGCAATATCTTCCACATATGCGACAAGCCTTTCTTCTCCCTGGAATGCCTTCCAGAAGATGACGCTTTCATTCAATACATCACCGATGGTGAAACCTCCAAAGATCATTACGGCCACACAGCTGGCGCATTGAGATGTCCCCCTGAGTACAAGTACAAGAGACCCACACCGCCGATTATCAACAATTCTGACCTCGCGACTTATCAGTCGTTGATGTGCACTGGATCTCAGGTGGCTTTGAGCGACCTAAGTGACATCCTATCTCAAGATGAGCACGTTCGAGTCACATTGCTAGAGGTCATAATTGGGCAGTGCATGGTTGCCCCAACCATTGCCGAAGAAATTTATCAAATCGAGCTTACAAACGACCACAATCAGATAACGGACAATCAATGGTCAATTGCACACCTCATGGTCAGCATTGCGTCTGTTCCTCAGATATTCGGCAACATGCAGCTCGTTTCCCATTAGGAGCTGAAAAGAAAGGACTTCACGTGTGTTCGCGAAGACACTGTCGTCTGCATGACAACACATCTATACGACGAGCGATGCCCACAGGCTTCTGTGTCACGCCTGATCGACGAGATATCGAAACAGAAGGATAATCCTGGTCATTATTTTGGAATCGCGTTCTCTGTCTTCCATTGTGCAGTCGTTAAAGTCGTCAAAGATGCACACACAATATCATTTAGCCACACGAGTGCCGTCCAATTTTTACCATCATTTTGCGCATATTCACCGTCTACGCCGGGCATCACTGCTCTCGCCCGCCTCGGCCATCGCATCGACCCTGCACTCTTTCAGCGTGCTATAGAGGTTTTCCATCGCTACATACGGGAGATGAGCTCTATCATGTGATGTGACATCATGATAGTGAGAAAGAGCTTGCTCGCCCAGGGAGCTGATAGCAATGACGATGTGCCATTCAGCGCCATCTGTCCTAGTCCAACGCTGCCTCTTGAGCTTTGGCGAGAGATCGCCCATTATCTCTCCCCCTATCAGCTCATCTCCCTTGGCTTTGTATCACGACTATGCCGTGAAGCAGCCTTGATGGTACTCCGTTGTCCCCACCTCTATGACTTTCGCCTGGTCGCTGCTTCCCGAGAAAAACCAGAGTATCTGCGGGAGAAACACCTCTCCCTGCGGGCTGCATCTTTCTCCGCTGTACAAGCTGGCATTCCTGCTACGGTGGATATTAGAGCGACGCTTCGAGATATACCATGGAAGAACGTAGTTGGTCCCCTCAGGATTAAGTATTACCCAGTTTATGTGTGTATGACCTTTTCAGCCGAGGCATGAAAAGCTCCTTCGAATAGAAAACCAAGGCTCTCGTTATTTTTAGCATGACTAGAGACATTCCCCGACTTCGGTCCTCACAGACTGTGGTTGATGTTGTAACTTGTATGTACATGACGTCGCAATCAATCGGTGGTGGGAGACTCAGACATGCATGCGTTACATTTACAAAATATCATGGACTGCTGGTGCAACGTGATGTCCAAGTGTCTCTGGGTTAGGTCTACCGCAGCATGAAAGTCAGAGATTTGGCCGACGCGGTCCAACATTGTCAAACAACTGGCTTCAGCGGCTAATATTGTCACACAGCTCAAGTCAACCCTATGTGTCAATGCGAGTGTATGTAAATGATTTTCCATCAGCCTAACCTATGATCATGATTTCTGGACAATGTGACAAGAACAAGAACGACCTTGCAAGTGCAGAGGTACCAGACCGACTACGCTTGCACGACAAGAGCTTCCCCAGATCGACTTCGCCTTGACGGAGCCGCGGGGAATAAGTATCGGGAAAAAGAAAGGGAAACATGCCACATCAAAAGAAAAGTCGATGTAGGTGTGAGAGCGTTACAAAATCATCATTGTCATAAATGCGCGTATATGCTGTGATGAGAGTCACGCGCGTCTTCCTGAGGTCGTGAAAGAAAAATGCAAATAGGAGAGGGCAACCAATGCGAATATGGGGTAGGGAATGGAAATGATCAAAGTACACGAGAGCTTCCCGCCACAGGGAGGAGCACATTCTGGTTTAGTCCAGGAGTCATGAGCTCGGCAGCCACCTCCTTCACTCTGTTGGCGCTCAGAGGAGTCGATGGTCTTGTTGACGGTGGACTCGGCACTGCAGCAGCAGTTGTATGCGCCCTCGTTCGGAAAAACGACCTGCAAACCAGGATATAGTTAGGTACGAGCACGAGCTCACGAGTGATATGACACCCACGTTCCAACCTTGATCAGTTCGCTCAAGCGTGCATGTTTCCTAGCCTGCATCATGTACATGGTCGTGTGCAAAATCCCATCTACGCCTTCCGCATATAATGCAACTTGTTCGAGAGTCGGATTTTCTGAGATGGTGAGGAACAACTCATTCCAGATCTCCGGTAGTTGCGCTTTAAGACTGCGTAGTTTGGGGGCACGACTCAGAGCCTCAGCCAAAGGCCTGGTGGTAGGTGTTGAACTGATTTTAAATGCGTAGTGAACAGACTCCTGAGAACGCCACGAATCAGTGGGTATTGACCGATACGGAAATAAAGGATCACACAAGGTTAAACCAACCGGGTACAGCCTTCGTAATGCGCTCAAGAAGGTATTTTGGGCGCGTGATCGTGAGGTATGCATCTGGAGTTCTGCGAATAGTAAGATGCTTTAGGTCTATTCGGTCTAGTGCATCACACAGGGCTTGAGCATCCTGATCTTCTGCTGCATCTCCATGAGGATTGGCTTCATAAACATCCATACAGATGTCCACATCTTCGATCCTCTCGCACGCCTGAAGTACACGAGCGCCCTCTAGCGATACGCAGCCTAGCACAATACGACGTACTACACTAGCAAGGACTGGCTGGGCGGTAAGCGTCTCGAGTACGCGGGCAGCATGGGTAGCCGTTGGAAGGTAGAGGGTTTGATAATATATAGGAGTACCGATGCGGAGGAACTGCCGTGAAACAAGCAAGGGCGACAATCGGGCACGTGTACTGGTGTGGGTTGTCGGGCGGGTTAAGAGTGACGAAGGGAAGAATATTGATTGAGTGTGCCAAGGTGGACGAACTGGGGCTGCTTGGGGAGGTGTCACGCAATCCGCAAGTATACGAGCCAGAAGCTCTTCGGGGAATGAAGACAACGAAGTCGGAACCTGTGCAGACGCCATCTATCGAAGTTTTGAAGTCTGAAAGTTTACGACCTGCTTGCGATCTTCTCGCTGAGGATTAAGTAGAGTACTTCGAAGTCTAGTCTAAGACTGGAAAGTGTTGGTCGTCGTCGTCGTCATCAACTGATTGTGAAACAGACTGTATATGGGACGCGTACGGAATTGTGACAGGCGTTGTTCGGACTATTGACCCTGGTCCCTGTCACAAGTTACGTCGACGGTCCAGGCTTTTGAAGCAGACCGAAAGAAGACAGCGACTACTTCGTTGTTTTTTAGACAAGTGATATGTATTTGCGGTCGCTACTTATCATAATACTAACACTTTGCCTCAAGTCAACACCACGCCTGAATTATTTGAAACCCTCAATATTCAAACCTTAAAGAGCCTTGCGGTCGCGGTTACTACAGCTACTAGTACTAGAGGCTAGCCACACGGTGAAAGTACATATTGCACAGCACATCAAATTGTTAATGCAGCTACTTTGCAACCAGTGCAACGGTGTCCAGATATCCGACCTTCGCGGAAGCAAATTTGCCTGGTGTAACGCATCGATACATCATACAACAAGTTATCGAGAATTGCGATACTGTTTCGCTCGACTTGGGGCTTTAGATCGACAAATACCGCGTCACCGTAAAATATTCACGCCCAAGCTCGCACCTAGTAACTGGGCCAGCGGTGTCGTCTCTGTCCTTGGGTAGGCGTACAGATGTCAGGTATATACAAACCTTTTCATCGATGACAATATACTTGCGCCTCGATTCATCAAAAAGAGCCGCCAGACAAGAACTGCGTCCTTGACAACGGTCTATGGGCGTTGGTGAGTATAATAGGATCTACGACAATCATGCGACGCGTACACTATCAACCTCCTCGAAGCCAATAAACGCCGTGTCGTCAGCTTTCATGTGGACAAACCTGTTAGTATGCCAAAGATTCTAAATCTTGTAATCGCCAAAGCGTAGCAGGGTGCGAGGTGCGTTGATAGTTGATTCTGCTGAGTACCGAGTGAGAGGTAGTTACTGATCGAAATCAATATTTGGCAGGA
>MU173085.1:49145-80632 GCA_016695475.1 Suillus decipiens | reverse complement strand
AGGGAAATGAGAAGGAACAGAGAGCCGCAGAATGTGAAGGATGTCGAAAGAACTATCAGACGTCCACCAGGGGCCCGAAAACAAAAAGGGCGGCCGGAATTGGACCAGAAATGAGCGGGATAGCGAGCACGTCGTCGAGGATGATGTGGAGGGTGAAGGAGAGAGGCGTTAGAGGCGTCAGAAGGTATAGGGACGGCAACATACCTTGTAGCCTCCTGACAAGAGATTATCCAGGGAAATGAGAAGGAAAAGAGAGCCGCAGAATGTAGAGGATGTCAAAAGAACGTTCAGACGTCCACCAGGGGCCTGAAAACAAAAAGAACGGCCAGAATTGGACCAGGAATGAGCGGGATAGTGAGCACGTCGTCGAGGATGATGTGGAGGGTGAAAGAGAGACGCGTGGGAACCATCAGAAGGCGTAGCGGCAGCGTTGTACCTGCCGCCGGGGAGATGTCCGGGGAGATGACAAATCAATAGCCTGTTTATATTATATCCTAATTTACCCGCCTCTTGATATTCCTGAAGTCACTGCTGAGTACTGCAGCTATCGCTGAAGTACTGCAGTGTAGGTTTACCCCCCTCGTTAGTAACAAACATGTTATACTATATACGTTACTAACAAGTGTGGGAACAGGTGTCACTCAGGTGTTTTCAACCAACTGATAGGTTTTTCTCAAAGTTGAACTTATAACCATTTTTACTTCATCTTGCTTAACCTCAGCCTATTTTCCCTTCTGATTCACCATGGCAAGATCAGGACATTCCACTCACTCAACTTCAGGAAGACATAGGGCACATCAATGACAGACACAGAAGCTTATGGACAAGGAAATTGCTGTAAAGACTACCATCTAGCTAGTATGATAGTGCACTACCACCTAGACTAGTATATGTCTCAGTCTGCCTAGCTGCTATACTGTTAGAGATGTGCTTAGAGGGTTAATAGATCATAAAGGGCTTTGGCCTCAGCTCATACGCTGTGTCCCTTACCTAAGTATTGCCCCTTAACTTCAGATGAAGTCCCAAGGAGAGTTCTGGTGAAGTCTGGACGTAGTCTGGCAAAAACTCTAGGGTAGAATAGCTCAATAGAGCTCCAAAGGACTTCTGGATGAGCATGGGAATGCACCAGAACTATTTCTGGATGTTAGGAGATGATGACAAGACTACTTGGATGAAGTCCAGAGTAGATGTTACAGTCATACATGCCCCTATACATTTTCTTTACTCTTGTGATTACATAATGTGTATGATCATGGACTACCTATCTCATGATGTGGTCTATGAACCAGTCATTGTACTTACATGGCATTGCCACGTCATCATGTACCTCTTTTGCTTCTTTGTATCGTCATACATCCATGCCTTCCACATTTGTCTCACTATGTACTTACTTGTTATGGTCTTGGTCTGTGCACACATATTGGCCCATTTAAGCACAGTGTATCGCTTGTAGATTCCTTACTTTAATCTTACTGGGTTTTACCTGGAATCTCCTTTGCTAGAGTTTTGTAACTCTAGTTGTCTTGAATTGTCTTCTAAGTCTTAGCACTCCTAAATCTTAGTCTGAACACAATCATATTCGACTCAGCCAGTCTAGTCCCCTCTCAAGACTATACTGTCTTTGTCGTCTATTGAAACATAGTACTCTTTTGTACTTCGACATTGATACTGAATGACTGTCACTCTCTTTTGAGTAGTCATGTCGCGACCAATCCCAGTCATAACAAAAGATTAAAGTCTTATGAACGCCACACATCTGTGAGCACCAGAAACACCAGAAAAAGACTCAGACAAACTCACCATGAAGCGAACCCTGAACCCAGATAAATCTTGACCAAAGATGTACAAGTACCGATACCAACATAGCAATGTCTGGATCATCTACAGTCCAAATCATGACACCAGAATTGAAAGTGGGATTACCCGGTAACTTCAATGGGACACCAGCTGATGCTGAGAGATGGCTCTATTCCGTGAAAACCTACTTTCATATCAATGCCAACTACTACAACACTGATGAGAAGAAAATTGCCACAGCGCTAGCTTATATGAAGGAAGGAACTGCTGAAGCATGGGCCTCCAACTTCTACACCAACATCTTCGAAATGAATGGGAAGTGGGGGAAGTTTGATGAGTTTGAGGCAAAATTCAGAGCTTCATTCTGCATAGCAGATGAACAAGTAAACACCATGACCAAGATCAGAAGGATCCAACATACTGGGAGCCTTACTGACTATATCGCAGAATTCCACACCCTTATGATCGAATCCTCCCTCAAAGAAAGTACAGCCCTTATCTATTTCTTCGAGCAAGGGCTCAAACCAGGGCTTCAATGTGCCATCTGCCAGATGGAAACCGTACCAGTAACCATCAAGAAATATATAGCAGCAGCAGTTAATCTCAATGCCAACTGGGAGAGGTGTGTCGCAGTCAGGAAAGGAGATGGGAATGAAAACAAGAAGAAGAACAGGCAAAAGTATATCCTGCCTCCTAGAAGGAATGACCCAAACACCATGGAGGTCGATCATCTTACAGAAGCTGATTGCTGTGACTATATGCAGAAGGGCCAGTGCTTCAACTGCACCCAGACTGGTCATTGCGCTAATGCATGTCCAAAGAAGAAAATCCCTATTAGGAAACAGGAGATTGCTGAAGAAACTGAAGAAGAAGAAGCAAGGAGACTCGATACAGATTTTTGAATTGGAGAGCTGGGTCAACAACAGACTCTCCTATTGTACCTATATGACTTGTACAAAAAGTAGGTGAATGAAAAGAAATGCACATCTCCATTACCCTGTTCTCCAAAGTTTGTAAGGATCCAGTCAAAACCACCGCCATAGTTGATTCCAGAGCTGCTGGGACATTCATATCCAAAGACTTCATTCGCAATCATCGCATTAGAACCCACCTTCTATGCAAACCATTTGCAGTAACCACCACCAATGGAAGTTATTCCAAAAGCGGACCAATTTCATGATATTGCATACTCCACGTAAAAGTGGATGAACAAGTTATGATCGGAAAATTCAATGTTACAAGGCTTGGACAAAGGGACCAGATCCTACTAGGGATTCCATGGCTTAAAGCCATGAACCCTATGATTGATTGGGCAGCTGAGACACTCACTTTACCTGCTACCAAAAGGTCAAAAGAGGTAGAAACTCTTATTGATGACAGCTGAATTACCAACCACTTGCCGACCTTCTTCTGACCTCAGCCTAAAAAGAGGTGGACTCAATCAAAGCTAGGAAAGGCAGAAGAATTGACTGCTGCAGATGATAACACCTATGACGTCTCACTTCCAATAGGAAAAGAAACTCTGAAGTTGGAACCAATGGAGGTCGAACCAACCCCAATATCGAAACCAAAGAAGACCCTGAAGCCAATAAAGCCCATACCACAGCCCAAGAAACAGAAGGTGGAGCTAGAAGAATCATTCCGTCTGAAGCCAGTTCTCAAGGAACAGCAGCTGATCGAGGAACAAAGGAAAGGAAAGAGGAAGGTGGAAAGAAGTGTCAGTGGTGAACGAAGAGAACCCCCCCCCACAGCCCTTCGCTTTTATCGAAGAAGTTATGGATGAAGATGAACTGGTACCAGCCATGCTCTCTACTGAAGATGACAAAACCTATGATATGAAAGAGGATGTTTGGATGGACACACCAGAGGAACTGGTCTGAAATGTAGCAGATTATCCTCTAGAGGAAGGGGAATTCCTAGCAGAATATGCACTCAATGGTGAAACAGTCAGGATTATTAAAGATATCTCTATGGAAACCCCTCTTACACATGATGGAACTTCCTATGCCGAACAACACGCCACTCCACTCAAATTCAGTAGTAAATTGCAGGAGTTTACAACAGCTGAAAAGGAAGTGAAGAAGAAAAGTTTCAAAGAGTTAGTCCCCTCCTATCTTGATGACTTCACCGATGTGTTCACTAAGGATGGGTGAAACCACTTGCCACCAGAAAGACCAGGAACAGACCACCATATCGAGACAAAACCAGGATATGTCCCAAGGGTGTCAAAGATATATCCAATATCACCAAAGGAATGAGAAGTGGTCAAAACATTTATTGATGAGAACCTTGCCAAAGGATTTATTTCAGAATCTAAATCTCCTCAAGTGAGCAGATTCTTCTTTGTAGGAAAGAAAAGTGGAGACCTTAGACTGACTCAAGACTACCGATATATTAATGAATGGACTGTCAAGAATGCATACCCCCTCCCACTCCCTACATCACTCATCACTCATCTCCATAAAGCAAGATATTTCACAAAGATGGATATACAGTCTGGATATCACAATATCCGCATGCACCCTGATGATCGATGGAAAGCGGCATTCATGATGGAGTTTGGACTTTACGAACCTAACATTATGTTCTTGTCATATTCCATACATCCGATCTCAGATCCAATCTGATCCGATTGATCCTGCTTCTATCTGGACCACAGATCCGATCTGGATCACCCATCTGAGTGCCCCAGCTTCTTGTGTTCTAAGTCCACTGTGCATACTGGCTTCTATCCCTTTTTGGTGATCTACCTGCACTGGTGTCCTGGCTGTATATATTCCTGTCCTGCTTACTGATCCATTACCTGTGCTTCATATCCGACTCATGTTTGCTGATCTGCTGCACATTTACTAATAGACTTCCATTATACTTTGTGCATAGCCCTCCAGTTCCAGATTCACTGATTGTCTGTACTATCTACCTACAGTATATAAACTACATGTACAACTCTAGAGAACCTTAGTTCGAATATCATCTTAGATTCTGCTCATTCCGTTCATCTGAATCCAATCTGCTGCCAGCTCTAAGTATCTTCTGAGACTTAGGATTGATTCCTATAGTCTACATTTCCAACTCTACCTCCAGTAGTCTATATCCATTAGTTTCTAGTATGGACCTCATCCGCTACTAGCCTTATACCTCAAATCCATCTGTATGCTCCGGATACCCTCCAGACGTACTCTTTCCATCCGTACATTTTGGATATACACCAGACATGCCATATCCAATACCTTCAGACCTTTGGATCCACTATGAAATCACATCTGGACCCTCAGACAAAGGTTACTCCTCTGAAATAAAGGGTAGTACTCAGGAAAGGGGCACAGTGCACGAACTGAGGCCAAAGCCCTTTGGATCTCTCACCTATTGAGTACGGTCTTAACAGTATATTTGAACTCACACCTTTCTGAGTACAATCTCTATAACCACCTATATCATGCCTCCATGCAAAACTCAGAACTCCCTCCGAGGAGCCAGACTTGGTCCAATCCAATGAGACCCCACACCCATTGTCCAAACATTTACCAGTTTCTCTAAGTGCTGTGCAAGCATGAGCGACATAGGATAAATCATCTCAGCTCGGCTCACCGGACCAGATCCGGTTACACCAACCCCAAACATGGATAACCTAGATGCTGATCCATGCCCAACCATCCATTTCGATGATGAGTTGCATGATGATCCAACAGACAACAGAGATGAGGATCTAGATGTTGGGTACCCAGACAATGAAGAAGATGATGACCATCTTAGCCCCCAAGACCAGGTCTTAGCTCAACTATCCATAGCCATCAACCATCTCGCTCACAGTAGCCATCATAACAACGCCTCAGATGATAGCAAGGTCAAAATCTGGGAATCAGATACCTTCGACGGATTTGAGCCTCACAAGCTCCAAGCATTCTTTGTCCAATGTGAGCTCAACTTTCAAAGCAAGCCTAACGTTTTCCGTTCCAGATGCGCTAAAGTCAATTTCACCCAATCCTATCTCAAGGGAATGGCTCTCGAGTGGTTTGAACTGGATCTCCTTTCAGATGAGAATAGTATCTGTCCAGATTGGATGGATGACTACTCCGAGTTCATGCTCGAGCTCCAAACCAATTTCGGACCTCACAATCCATCTGGAGATGTGGAAATGCAGTTAGAGCAACTTCATATGTGTGACAGACAGCACATCAACAAGTATGTTGTAGAATTCCAACGACTTGCATCCCAAGTACAGGAATGGGGGGATGGAGCTCTACAACGACAATTCTATAATGGTCTTCTGGCACGAATCAAAGACGAGATCAGTCGCATGGGTAAACCCACCACCCTCTCAGAATTCAAAACCCTCGCCCAGACCATCGATGCCCGTTACTGGAAACGTAAGGGGGAAGTCACCCAGAAAAACAGATTAACCCTTTCCAACCCTCCTAGACAGTCAGTATCCGACCAGACAAATGCTAACTCATTTGGATCCAAAACAACTAGATCCGCGAAATCCAATCCTGCAGCTTCTCCTGCTCCTAAGGTTCTGGACCTCCCCAATGGGATTGGAGCTGATGAAAAGTTAACCACTGAGGAGCGTCAGAGACGGTTTGACAAAAGACTCTGTATGTTCTGTGGTGGACCCGGTCATACTGCCCAGAACTGCACCAAGTCGACCTCGCATGCAGCTAAAGGTTGTGCTACAATATTTGCACCAGAAGTGGATCTGGAAGCCTCAGATGAGGCAAAAAATTAGTCCACGACCCTCTTGACTCCGTACGGAATAGGGGTCACATTGACCCAACCCGTACAACAGAGCTATGACTCAATGCTGTAACCCTTCCAGATCTGAACTCTTTATGCCCATACGTCTCTCTTCTGTTTTTCTCCAATATATCTGAATTTCCCACCCTCATAGATTGCGGCTCTTCTCACTGCTTCATAGACACTAGTTTCATCCAAAAACATAAAATTCCTACCTATCAGATCCCTCCACTACCACTCCATTTGTTTGATGGCACCTGCAATAACAATATTTCCGAAGCCATAAACTTATCTGTCTGATTCTCCTCTGGCGTAGTCACCTCTGATACATTCTATGTTACACCTTTGGATTCTTCCTGTTATATCGTCCTTGGATATAGCTGGCTCACCTGACACAATCCATTGATTGACTGGGTATTGGGCAGCATCGAGTTCCGGACGACTATACAAGAAACATCATTGAATCCATCCGCATCATCACTGCCTCCGGATATTCTGTCTGCGGCAGAAGTTTCCCATCCAACCCCTCCGCTACCTCTGGATGTTCCATCCAAGGTAGAAATGTCCTCTCCAACACCTCTGTTGCCTCTGGGCACCCCATCCATGGAAGAAATTCCTCCTCTGACCAAATCTGAACCCTCTGCTGGTACCTCAGTCCCTAACATATCTCTGATAAATGCAGTGGCATTTTGCTGTGTCTGCAAGTTAGAAGGATCTACTCAATTCAGCATCTACCTCCATCCATCCGAAACCCACCTCCGATCCGCATCCGTATCATCTGATCCTCCAGACCTCTCCAGAATTCCCTCCGAATACCACGAGTTTACAGATGTCTTTGACAAGGGCAAAGCAGGGCAGCTCCCCCCTCACTGACCCTATGACTTGCTGGTCAGAATTCCTTCATCAGTTCAATCTCATCATCTGTTTCCATCCTGGAAAACTCAGAGCCAAACCGGATTCCCTGACAAGACATTGGGACGTCTACCCCAAAGAGGGGGATAAGGACTATGCTTAAGTTAATCCTCATAATTTCCGTCCAGTATTCACTTCTGAACAATTAGCTTTGTCCCTACAAGCCACAACCCTAGCACCTCCAGTCCTTAGAGCAGCTGTCCTTATGGATACAGAAAGTCTTCAGAAAGACATCCTGACTGCACTTCCAAATGACCCCATCACCAAAACACATCTTCCAGTACCTTCAGATCTGAGATGGACAGTGAGCGATAGTGGAGTCCTTTGCTGTGATAACCGTATCTATGTCCCAGAAGCCAATGACTTATGATTATGCGTCCTCTGTAACTGCCATGACCACCCCTTATCTGAACACTTCAGACAAAATCGTACCCTTGAGCTCGTCCGATGTGACTACACCTGGCCCAGAATACACACCTATGTAAAGGATTATGTCAGGTCCTGCACTTCCTGCACACAAGCCAAAGTTCCGAGACACAAGCCATATGGATTACTCAAGCAACTCCCTGTTCCGGAGAAACCATGGAATTCCGTCTCTATGGACTTTATTGAGCAACTTCCGGACTCTTCTGGCTATACAGCTATCCTTGTCATCATAGACCGCCTATCCAAGCAAGCCATATTTGTTTTGACTCATGACACCATAACCTCTCCGGATCTTGCCCGCCTCTTCCTCCTTCATGTATTCTCCAAGCATGGTGTTTCCCATATGACCTCAGATTGAGGAACTGAGCTCATATCCCACTTCTTCCGGTCCTTAGGGAAAGCATTAGACATGGTCCTGCACTTCACATCCGGATATCATCTGGAAGGGGACGGACAAACTGAGTGTGCCAATCAAATGCTGGAATAATACCTTTGGATCTATTGCAACTATCAACAGGACAACTGGTCCGAACTGTTACCCCTAGCAGAGTTTGCATACAATAACGCTCCAAGTGCTACTACTGGGGTATCGCCCTTCTTCGCCAATAAGGGTTACCATCCAAATATTTCCATCCATCCAAAGTGCAACCTATCCTCCATCCATGCCTAGGAATATGCCCTGGACCTTAATGAGCTTCACCAGTTCCTCCGAGAAGAAATGTCCAAAGCACAGAAACGCTATCAAGGACCTGTGGACGCTAAAAGACAACCAGCTCTGGACTTCCAGGTTGGAGAACAAGTCTTTGTTAAAGCCAAGTACTTCCATTCCACTCGCCCATCAAAGAAGCTTTCGGAAAAGAATTTAGGTCCGTTTGAAATTATATCTCATCCGAGCACACATTTCTTCACCATCCAACTTCCAGATTCCATGCGTTCTGTACATCCTGTATTCCATGTCTCCCAACTAGAGCCAGCAATTCTGAACACCATCCCCAATCGCATCCAAAGCAATTCTGAACACCATCCCCAATCGCATCCAACCTCCTCCTCCTCCAGTCGAGGTTGACAGAGAACCAGAATACGAGATATCCAAAATCCTGGACTCTAGACTTGATCATCATAGACGTCAGTGTCAACTTCTGTACCTCATCCGATGGTCCGGATATGAAGGAACAGATGAAGAGACTTCATGGTTACTTGCTACCGAGCTCAGAAACACATCCAAACTCATATCCGACTTTCACTCTGCATATCCAGACAAACCTGGTCCTATTCAACTCTGAAGTACATAAAGGACATATGAAATACAAGTACAAGTATCAGAAAAGGCCACAGGACTGAGAAAGACTACATTTCCATAGACTCCTCCACCTCTCCAGATCTGTCCTCCTCACTTCCAGAACCCTTATTCATCTCTTCATCTTCCTCCTCAACATCCAAAGTCATCCGAACCTCATCCAATGGGATCCAAATCTCCAACCAAAGCTCCTCAAAAAGCAAGGCCTGAAACTCCCTTTGTTGTCAGAGGAACACCTCCAGTCCAGAGCCCATCTGATCCATTGCAGCCCTGCTGCCTTCTGCCATCAGGATGCTTTGCTTTAAGAGAGAATTGGTTTGAGCCAACTCAGCCAAGCCATTGTTGATGGCTGTCACCAAAGGTTGTCCATTATCCTCCACAACTTCCGAAGGATCTGGACTTGGACTCCTCTGACGTCTCTTACCTTTACCCCTTGGAGATGGGGATCCGACAGCATGCTGTCTCTTCTTGCCCTTGCCCCTTGGAACCTTGACAGATCTGGGCCTCCCAGGACAAGTGCCCTTGTCCCTACAGCAAGGATCATAAGACTTGATCTATCTGAAAGTCCATTAGCTTGGATCCAAAACGGCTGTATAGACTCACCATGGCATTCTTGTCCGCATCCATCCACAGACAGATCCAACCCTTTCCAGCGCAACATGCACCAGATCCAACATTGTCTGAAGACAAAGCATGAGACTTCCGAAAGTTAGGAAAGGTCCAGAACAAACATCCAAAACTCACTGTTTCTGCTGCAATCTCTCTATGCCTCTTTTCCTCTGCTGCTGCCCTCCACTTCTCAGCCTCCTCTATCTTCTGCAGATCCTCCTGGTGCTTCCGTTCCTCCTCCTCCTTGCACTTCCGCTCCTTGTCAGCTTTGGCAGCTGCCAACTTCTTCTCCAGATCCGCTACAAGGCCTACAGCAGAGTCAGGGATATGGGATCCTTCTCCAGACATGATAAAAGCAGTTGTTGTTTGAGATATAAGAAAGTGGGGGTTAGGAATCACTCTGGACGTCTGACATCCATATATCTGTCTATCTGTCAGATTACAGACTCAGCACATCAACCATCAAACTTCTCCATTGTCTCACATTAATTTCATCCGATCCAGATCAACACTTCTTATGCCTCAGGGGTTCGGCCCTAAAGAGGGGATACTGTCATATTCCATACATCTGATCAATCCTGCTTCTATCTGGACCACAGATCTGATCCAGATCACCCATCTGAAACTCCTAGCTTCTTGTGTTCTAAGTCCACTGTGCATACTTGCTTCTATCTCCTTTTGGTGATCTACCTGTACCAGTATCCCGGCTGTGTATATTCCTGTCCTGCTTATTGATCTGTTACCTGTGCTTCATATCCAACTCACATTTGCTGATCTGCTGCACATTTACTAATAGACTTCCATTATACTTTGTGCATAGCCCTCCAGTTCTGGACTCGCTGATTACCCATACTATCTACCTACAGTATATAAACTACATGTACAACTCTAGAGAACCTTAGTTTGAATATCATCTTAGATTCTGCTCATTCCATTCATCTGAACTTGATCCTCTTCCAGCTCTAAGTATCTTCTAAGACTTAGGATTGATTCCTACAGTTTTTACACTTCCGACTCTACCTTTGGTAGTCTATATCTGTTAGTTTCTAGTACAGACCTTGTCCACTACTAGCCTTATACCTTGAATCTATCTGTGTGCTCTGGATACCCTTCGGATGTACTCTTTCCATCCATACATTTTCAGATATCCTTCAGATGTACCATATCCAATACCTTCAGACCCTCAGATCCGCTACACAAGCACTTCCAGATCCTCAGATGTAGATTACTCCTCTGAAATAAAGGGTAGTACTTGGGAAAGGGGCACAGTATATGAACTGAGGCCAAAGCCCTTCGGATCTCTCACCTATTGAGTACGGTCTTAACAGATAGATGGGATTTGTTTGATGAAGAAGAACCTGAAGACTGGCTCAAACCTGAAGATCTACCATCTGTATCAGGACCTGAGTTCCAGCCAAAGGAGAATACCATAGTCATCATTGACAGGTCTGGAGTTCATCACCTCGAGGTTTGATGCTGTCATTGTTCAAATGCTCTGAGTTCAGACATTCAATTGTTTTGACACAGATTTTTTCCTGCATCTTTCAACAGGCCAAAAACTGCCTTCACCTTCAGAGTCCTGGATGACTTTTTATTGGACAACCTTGAATGCAGCACCTTGGCAATGAACTATTACAGCAAGCTCCAGCAAATGAACTTGATCATGTTTCCACACCTTGTTCCGGTAATGCCATATCTGCATCTGAAAGAAATTATATTGACAAAGCACCTCAGAAGGACTGATACAGAGAGCTCATTAGAGTTGCTCAACAGTGGAGGCAGTTGAATACCATGAAATGGCATGACTTTGGCCATCATTCCAATGACCCTACAGCAGGAGATCTTGCATTATTTTGCCTGGCTTGTCCTCAGCCTGGGATTAACATGTCCATGTCAGGAGATGACTCCTTTGATGAGTGAGTCCCTTTCATGACATGAGCAAACTTTGCGATAATAAGAACTTCAAGCTGGAAATACACCCAGTCATTTGTGATGGACAGAAATTTCAAAGCTGAACATCTGCATCCCATCAAGCCTGTCACAAATTCCTCATACAAATCATTATTCTTTCCTCAATTTTTCTAAAGTGCCTAAACCCAGCGCTAAGACAAACCCTAATCCTAATGAAATCCCTACATCCGCTTCTATAGTCGAATTCCCTGATGAAGATGAAGAGGTCTTTATGATGCTATCAGATAAGATAAGACAAGATAGTGTCACATGATCTCAGAACATTCTAGAATATGATGTCATTATGATATCATCAACAATGTCACAATATCACATTGTACAATTCTCACTTCTATTTTCTGATTGGCTAGTAGTTTAGAACTCAATTTGTATCTCAGTTTTAATATGCCTATATAGTAAGATAGTTTTGTCATAGTAGTTCTTTAGTTCAAACCTCTTGTATCTACATCTAGTAGCAACCAGACATCACTGCTCCTCTTTTCTCTTTGTGATAACCTTAGTTTGAGTCCTAGTCTCTGCCCCTGCCTTAAGTGGTTAAAAGGGTTGTGACAAAGCCACATGATGAGGTTTGGCTATCTGATGGGTTGGGATTCATGGTGGGAAAGGACAGGTATAAATTGCATCTTGCAGAGGCTTCTGACATGGTGGAAAAATTGAGCTGCAACAATCACTGGGCCATAAATCAGACAAATGAGTCCCTTGCCTGGTTCTGGTCTGTCGAAGTTGACCTGGGGGGTCTGAACTGCTCATGGAATGAGGAATGTGAGTTCCAGCATGCTTGACATTTTCTGCTGTGACCTGACAGTACCCATGCAAAGTTTACTGAGTTCATTGGCTCTGGGCAAAGGCACTGCAGGATTGATGGAAGGAAGAAATAGAATTGGTCCAATTGGAGATGAATTGGACATGCAACTTTTTCTTGTGGAAAGCAGGCCAATGAGGTGACCAGATATAGGAATCATTGGTGAAAGATCTTCTGGGTCATGCATGCTACTCTGGAAGGTAATCCCACATGTATTCATTACTGGCACAGGATGCACAGGCAGCATTTCAAGCCCTGCAGATGGTGTCAATGGATGCTGATGCTGATGATGAATGAATTTGTTTTGCTAATCATTTGCAAAACCAATTTCCACCCAAAACCTGAGTGCCAGGAATTGTCCAGGTCAGTCCACCCAATCTTGACTCCCAGGAATTGTCCGGATCAGCCCATGTCTGAGTTTGAATTTCTTATCCATCCATCAGTGACTGCTATCTGCATATTTGAAACAACTGTCATTGTCATTGCCAGTGTCATAATCTTGCATCAACCATGTCTGTATCTGCTGCATCCACTACTCATACTGAGACTTCTGATAATCATTACCAACCCCTCACCCTGGACATGGCAGATATTTCCTGTACATTGGAAATGGCTGCATCACACATGCATGCATGTATCTCCCAATATCAGAATAAGTCTGCCAACAGCAATGTTCCCTCTGCTGCCCGGATCATGCACTTCAAAGCTGGGCTGCAATGGGAGATCAGTGTAAGTGACTGATGACCTAATGACTGGTGATCAATACTAATATTTCCAACAGAAATTTGTTATCCCTCTCCTGCAGTATTCAGCTGCAAGGCACATCATTTCTGTTGTTCCAACCCTAGTCGCTCATATCCTTGCATTGTCTCCCATGCTCACCTGGAACACAGTTCCAGATGACATTTTTTTATCCCACCTCTGTCAGTTTGATGATGCTGCAGTTCTGGGTCATCCCTCCCAGATTGTGTCTGACTATCATGCTCCATGGTGGATCAGAGACAACACAATCCCGAATGAACCATGGCAATGGAATCAGATAATGGCTGCCTGTGTGTTTCACTACCAGCATTGGGAGGTAAACATGTTACACCATGTCCTTGAGTGATGACTCATCTGTTTCAGTCTGGGATTGAGGATGATGGTTTAGTTCTTCCTGAGCAGGTGGATTACACTTCAGTTCCATCCCTGATGTGACTCAGGTGGATTAGAGAATGCCTGGTTGCATTGCATGAGGAGCAAAGTCAGGGCATCCATGAGAAGATGGCAGAGGTGAAGGTGTACACAGAGATGCTAGAGAAATTGAAGAGAGGCAGAGGAGAGTAGTCCAAATCACTCAGTTAGCTACATATGGTGACATCTAAATTCCATACATGATGTAAAATATGATATGGCATCCCAAAATAGTTCCACATCCAGAATATCAAGCTCTACATGTTGAATGCTGAATATTGAGCACCAAATATTGAATACAGAATACAGAATGCTGAATATTGAGTCCTGAATATGAGATACCAAGTACCAAATACCAAATACCAAATGAATACCAAATGCAGAGTATTGAATACTAAGTACCAAATACTCAGTACCAAATACTGAATGCTGAACACTGAATACCAAGTGCTGAATGATCAATATTGAGTCTGAGTACCAAATACCAAACATCAAGTACCAAACACTGAATACTGAGTACTGAACACCAAATACCGAGTACCAGGTACTGAGTGTTGAGTTCCCAATGCCAAATATCAAGCACTGAGTACTGAGTACTGAATGCCAAGTACTGAATGCCAAGTACCAAATGCTGAGTACCAAATGCTGAGTATCGAATGCCGAACACTGAATACCAAGTACTGAACATCAAGTGCTGAACACCAAATACTGAGACTCTGCTGAGTGCTGAGTGCCAAGTGCCGAACACCAAATACCAAGACTCTGATGAGTGCCAATTGCTGAATATTGAGTACTGAGTGCCAAATACTGAGTACCAAATGCTGAGTGCCAAATACTGAGTACCAAATGCTGAGTACAAATGCTGCATACTGAGTATTAAGTACTGAACATCAAGTGCTGAACACCGAATACTGAGCCTCTGCCAAGTGCCAAGTGCTGAATATTGAGTATTGAGTACTGAATACTGAGTACCAAACACCAAATACCAAGTGCTGAACATCAAGTGCCAAACACCGAATACCAAGACTCTCCTAAGTGCCAAATACCGAGTATCTAATGCTGAGTACTGAATGCCAAATACTGAGTATTGAGTAACAAGCATCAATTGCTGAACACCGAATACCAAGACTCTGCTGAGTGCTGAGTGCCAAATATTGAGTACTGAGTACCGAACATTGAGTACCAAATGCCAAATACCAAGTATTGAGTACTGAACATCAAGTGCTGAATACCGAATACCAAGACTCTGCCGAGTGCTGAGTGCTGAATATCGAGTACTGAGTACCAAGTACTGAACCCCAAGTACCTGCCAAACACCAAATCCCAAGTACTGAGTACCAAATGCTGAATGCCAAATGCCAAATGCCAAGACTCTACTGAATCCTGTGTACCAAATACTGAATTTTGAGTACTGAGACATGATCACATTATCTTATCATGAGTGCACAATATTGCCATGAACATTCAGCCAGACACTATAGTACCAGTGTGGTACCCTTCCACCTGCTCTCCAAATATCAAATGCCAAATACCGAATATCAAGTACTGAGCACCAAGTCCCAAATGCTGAGTCCCAAATATTGAGCCTCGAGTCCCATAACCTCAGTGTCAAGTTCTGGGCATTGACTGATAATTCCTGAATGTTAGCAGGTTGGTGCAGGATGCTTTATCATTCATCATTGGTATTCCAGAGTATGTACTAACAAGTCTAACTACTGTTACGAACTGGGATAGTTCTGAACACAACTGCCGCAAACAAGCGGTATCAGAAGTTGTGGTTTCATAGTGCTAGCAGGGCGAATGCCTAACACAGTTCAAGGTAAATGACGAAGACAGTCGAGTGCCTGAGAGGACTAGACTGGCTGAGTCGGATATGTTCTTCAACGACTAAGGTAGGTCCGAGTATAGGTACATGGAACTAGCTGAGTCGAAGCTGGTAAGTTCGCTTTAGACTAAGACTTAGGTGTGCTAAGCTTAGATACAATCTTAGATGACTAAGGATCAGGGGTCCTTAGCAAAGGAAGAATCCAGGTAAAACCCAGTAAGATTAGAATGGAGAATACAGTGTATCTACAAGCATTTATATACTAAAGTACAAAGAGACTTTAGGGTAGGCTTTGTTAGATAACAACGGTCTGTGTAATCATGAATGGAAGGCAGTAAATATACAATGTGTTGAACGTATGATGTCATAAGCAAGGGTCAAGTCAGAGTGAGTCACATATGAATGTACAGTCAAGTGACCATGGGTGAAAGTGAAGTATAAGGAAATGATGAGGTAAGCATAGAGGAACTAAGCGTAGAAAGAAAAGGAAAATGAAGGGGCATACAATGATTGTAACATTACCCCCGTTTTACAGACAAAGTCACCGACTTAGTCATCTTGATTATGGTAGTAGATTGGGTCGTCAGAGTATTCAAAGTTGTCTTCATTGTCTCTGCCAGTGCGATGCATCATATACACTGCCTCTTCTGCACCTCTGCATCTAAGCTCTTCTCGCTGCTTCTTATCTGCTCGGGGAATAGTGGAGTGGACAGTCAAGGTACGTCTCCCAGATGCGAAGCGCCTCGTAGAAACCTTCATCCTTGTACATAAGGGTGAATGGTGGAGTTCCGTGAAACTGAGGGCAGTATAGCATAAGATGTCCTGGTTGGAACTTCTCACAAATATGGCATTTATACTGGGGGCAGGTAGATTGGCAATGGCCATACTCGTGACAAAAGCAGCACTTCATATTTTCATCACGATGGGAATGAGACTGATGGAGTGGAGATGGAATAGGAAGTGGTTTAGGGCTCACAGATCGTGCTCTTCCCTTGCCAGATGCCACACTGCGATGGTGTTTTTGGTTTCAAGATGGTCAATCATCTGGTAGTGATCCCTGAAAAGGGGGCGGCAACAATGGTGTAGATGCTCCTTCAGCGATGGTTATGAGTCCGTCAGGTGAAGAAGGGGACATGCGCCCGAGGGTTTCAATGGGGACTTGCCCTGAGGCAGTAGGGAGATCTTTGTGAAGATCGAGCACGTCAGGGACTTCCCTTGCAGTGACTATCTCCTCATGGGTGTTGGTGAATGCAGTGTAGAGTGCTGCTGGATGTTCCTCTGTGCATATGAAGTTTGTTTCCTCTAGGATGTGCGTAGTGGAGGCGAGTTCTTCTTCTGATGGAATGACAAGAGGAGGGTGAATTTTCAGCAGGGTGAGTTGTGCAGTGAGGGTAGCATTGCTAACCCAATCAGGGTGCGTTTTCTCTGCATAGGATGGGAGGGCGGTGGTTGCAATTCTTTCTAATGTCTTCTGCATGGTCAGGCACCCCGCCACCCATAGATGAAGGTCCTTTATGATGAAGGTGGACACCTCCTCGACACTAGATAGTAGGCCACAAAGGGCATCGACGTGAGGATAAGGTGTTGAATAAGAGGTGGTAAGCGATGTATGCATTCGCTCAATGCAGTGCGGAGAGGGAGGGCACGCAACGCCTGTCTGACATTCAGATATGATATGGATAACTTCTTCAATGTCACTTTTAAAAGTATCAGGAAGCAACAACACGCCATAGTGTTGAATGCATCTTTCGATGTGGTAAAGGTGTTGGCGGACGTGATGATCTTGAATGTCGGTAGCCAGTCTACCAAGGAGGGATGCAGTGTGGATGAGGTTGACGACGAGCTGGGGAACATGGTTGTGGGAATGATGGAGTCTGTTGTCGATTTCAATGGTGTATCCTTCACAGAGGAGGGCGGAGATGATGAGGGAGGTATTTTCAATGTTGGTGATGACATTATGATAGTTTTCCTGACTGGGATCTTCAGGGTTGGATAGGTCTGCGACGGCGTACTGATGGGTGAGGGGTACTGGAGTGATGAATGAGGGGCAGTTGACAAGGGTGATTTCAGAATCAGAGGTGTTGATGTATGAAGTAGAGGACATTGTAGGGCACTGAGTACTGATCATTCTGAAGCGGGTTAGAAAGCATCAGAGGGTGTGCTTCATCTTATATGCCCTCAGAATTCGGGCGGAGTTGCAGAGATTGTCTTCTGAGATCCACTCGTTGTCAGCTGATGAGTACTCCTTCCAAGATACTAGGTATCAGCAGCGTTTGCTGGTTCCCTTGTAAGCGAGGATTGCGTCAACTTCATACTCTTCCTCTTCTTTGATGATGTCAGGTGATGGTTCTAAGAAGTTCAGACCGTGTACATCGGTTTCATTATAGGAGGATAAGACAGAAGTGTGGAATACAGGGTGTATCTTCCATTGTTTCGGTAGTCAGAGTTTGAATGTGATGGGAGATAGGACTTCCCCAATTGGGAATGGTCCATATCTCTTTGGCGCAAGTTTCCGAGAGGGTAATTTCAATTGGAGGTTCTCTGCCGATAACCACACCTTATCATTAACTTTCCATGGGGTATACTTTTTTCCATGGGAATGTTCCGCCATCTTCTGCATTGCCAGATTGTGGCAGGCAATCGCTTCTTCTCTAATCTTTTGCAGGGAGCATACTCATTCTTCCGCTGATGGTACTGGAGAGTCAGGAATGAGATGGAGAATAGCACGTGGTTCATATCCCATCATTAGGAAGAAGGGGGAGGCATTTCGGGCATCATGTTTTCGGTGGTTATGGATGAATTCGGTGACAGGAAGATGCTCTATCCATTTGTCAGGGTTGTTTCGGCAGTAAATTCGGAGATATGTTTCAAGTTCTTGATTGAGCTGTTCAGTCTGGCCATCTGTCTGTGGGTGATATGCGGTGGATGGTGTGATTTGGTAACTGAGGAGTTGAGCGAGTTCTTTGGAGAATCAGGATAGGAATTGTGGACTGTGGTCCAATATGACTTTGTCGTGAAGACTGAAACGGTGGTAGACATGCTTTAAAAATAGCTTCGCTACACCTTCAGAGGTGATAGTTTTCAGACAAGGGATAAGAATTACCCCCTTCATAAGCCCATGGTCTACCATGACCATGATGCTATCAAAGCCATTACTGATGGGCAGATCGGTGATGAGATCCACTGAGATCTGAGAGAATGGCTGAGTCACAGAGGAGGCGATGGGGGTAAGCGGAGGGCGAACTGGGTGAGTATCCGCTTTCATTTGCTGACAAAGGGTGCAACCTTCAATGTATTTGTGGATATAGACTCCCATCGAGGGCCACCAGGCTTCACGTTTGATGAGTTCCTCAGTTTTAAACCAACCGGGGTGACTGGTGGAGGGGTGATCATGATGGCGGGCGAGAAGAGTGGCACAATGGGCGGGGGGAATATAGGTGCGGTTGTGGAAATAGAGGATACCGTTATCAAGCTTCCAATTGGACAGAGCAGATTTTATAGGGGGGAGGCAGATGCCGTCTAGGGCCTCTGATGCTGTTTTGAAAAGTGGATCATCAAGAGGGTCAGAAGAGCCCAAAACATCAAGTAAATCTGAGTCAATGAGTCAGACAAAAAGGGAATCAGGAAGAAGAACGGTATCTTCATTATCATGACCGCCAATATCATGATCAGGGCGATGGGAGAGGGCATCTGGAGCGGCCAATTTGGTTCCTGCGACATGATGAAGTTCAATATCGAAGGTAGAAAGGATGAGTTGCCAGCAAGCCTGGCGTCTAGTTAGTTTCTGCACCGTTCGGAAATAACGCAGATTCTTGTGATCGGTGAAGACAACAACAGGGTGTGGATTCCCTTCGAGGTAGTGGTGCCACTCAGTGAGGGCGTGGATAATGGCAAGTAATTCCCTATCAAAAATCTTGTAGTTTCATTCTGCAGGGTTAAGAGATTGCAAAAGATAGGCACAGGGGTGGTAGACTCTGTTCTCGTCAGTTTGAAGTAAAACAGCCCCTGTCACTACCAGCGATGCATCAGTGGCGACTGCAAATTGCCAGAGTGGATCAGGGTTTTGGAGTACTGGTTGCTGGGTAAACTTTGTTTTCAGGGTATCAAAGGTGTCTTGGCACTCAGATGTCCAATTAAAGTTGGAGTTCTTCTTCATCAACTCAATAAGTAGTCTGGCGATGTTGGAGTAATGGGAAATCAACATGCAGTAGAAGTTACAGAATCCGAGGAATGATTGGACGTCCTTGACAGTTCGAGGGATTGGCCAGTCAGCAATACCCTTAGTCTTGGCAGTGTCCATAGCAATTTCTCCGGGTCTGATGATCATGCTGAGGTATTCAACTTCTTCTGCATCAAAGGTACACTTTTCCAGTTTCAGGAAGAGTCTTTCAGTTCGTATACGCTCTAGTACTCAGTGCGTGTGTTTCTGGTGCTCTTCGATAGTTCTTGAGAAGATCAGTATATCGTCCATGTAGATGACGATCCATCCTTCATTAATCTCCTGCTGGAATGTTTGGTTCATGTAGGCTTGGAAGGTAGCAGGGGAATTACATAAGCCAAAGAACATTACGTTTGGTTCATATAGGCTGAATTCAGTGGTGAAGGCAGCCTTCCAGTGATCATCAGGGTGAATACATATGTTGTTATATCCAGAGTGAATATCCATTTTTGTGAAGAACCAGGTGTCATGGAGTCGAGCTATGAGGGAAGTGTGAAGGGGAAGTGGATACGCATTTTTAATCATCCAATCATTGATGTAACGATAGTCTTGGCAAGGGCACAATTCCCTGCTTTTCTTCCCAACAAAGAAGAAGCCACTGGCTTGGGGCAATTTCGACTCAGAGATGAACCCTTTAGCAATGTTTTCATCAATGAAAGTTTTGATGGCTTCTCTTTCTTTTCCCAACAGGGGGTAGATCTTCGATGTGCGAGGGATGAATCCAGGCTTTGTTTCGATTCGGTGATCAATGCCAGGTCGTTCTGGAGGAAGCTTATTAAGCCCTTCTTTCGTGAAGATATCCCAAAACTCGTGGAGGTATGGTGGTACAAGCTCTTCAAAGCTCTTTTTCTTCTTCTCCTTCTCGTCCATTGTGAACTCTTGAGCTTTATTACTGAATTTAGAAGTTCCCTCAAATGATGGTGGAGCGAGTGAGACTTGGGAGTAGTTTGGTAGTTGCTCCAACTGGGAAGTATCATCACGCGTGAGAGGAGTATCCATGGAAACTTCTTTGACAATCCTCATCTGTAATCCTTCTATGTCATATTCCACCAGGAATTCCCCCTCTTTTAACTCGTAAGTAGCGATGTTTTGGACTTCAGATTCTGTCCAAACATCCTGCATGGTATCAAAGAATGGTTTGTCTTCTTCATCAGGAGATGGGGTGAGTGCTGGTGGCGGTTCAGTGAGCGAAGGCTCGTCAGGTGCAAGAAAGGATTTGCTGTGTAGGAATTCTTCTTCTGTAGCACACCCATCTAAGAAATCTAACCACACTTTCTTTTCAGCCCGAACTCTGGTTGGTGGGTCTTCTGCTTTCCAAACATGTTCCCTTTGATCTTCAGGTGGTCGTTGCTCCTTTGGGATAGGTGCTGGTCTGGGTGACGATTTCCTTTCGTTGCATCTCTTCTTGGGTTTAGGGATATGGGAGACAGGTCATTGAGGAAGAGTCTCGCGAGGGAGAGTTGGCCAGGTGATCATGGGTGAGGGAGGTTTAACTTGCAGAGTGGTTACTGGAGGAGTGGGAGTAGCAATCGGCTCTGGTTCTGAGGGAGAATCGCTCGTGGGAGGGTTCAGCAGTGTAGAAGTAGCTATACATGGCAGCAGTGCAGATCGTGGGAGTTTCGAGTTTTTCCACTTCAGAAGAGGATGGTTGAATAGGAGTGGAAGCTTCACCTTCTTTCTATCTGTGTTGACATCTATCTCGATAAGATCCGACTTCTTAGTGCGTGATAACATCACTGTTTCAGCCGTCCAGTTGATGACTGGGTTCATGGCATGCAGCCAGGGAATTCCAAGGAGGATTTGGTCCCTTCACCCAAGATGTGTTATATTGAACTTCCTGTACATGGTTTGGTCGTCGATTTTGACAACAAGTAAGCAGTAATGCATAATCAGGCCTCCTTTAACATAGGAGCCATCAGTGGTAGTAACCTTGAATGGTTTACTAAGTCTTCTTCATGAGATATTGTGGAGTTTGACGAATTCTTCGGAGATGAATGTTCCGGCAGCTCCAGAATCAATGACAGTGGTGGTTTCGACGGATTTTGAACGAGTGCAAGAGATAAGGGTAATGGGAATGCGAAGTTCCTTTCATTTACCTACAGCATGTACAAGTCATAATAGTACAGATGGAGAAACACACATCGATTTATTTCTCCAAATCAAAAATCCTGGGCCAACCGCCTCACAGTTTCTTCATCATCACTTTCTACTTCTTCAATCTTTGACCCAGACCCCGAAGCCTCGGTTTTGGTCTGACATACAGGAGTGGAACACTCCTTCTTCTTCGGGCAACTATTCACACGGTGCCTGGGCTGTTTGCAATTAAAGCATCGGCCCTTCTTCATCAAATCGACTTTCTCAGCATGAGTAAGGCGATCAACTTCCATTGCATTCAGATCACGGGAGGAGGAGTAACGGGTACTTCTGTACTTCTGGGACTTCTTCTGTGGGAGATGGTGATTGCGAATCGACTGCAGGCGGTGGTAGGAGTTGTCGATATTAACATAAGTAGTGATAACCTCATCAAGGGTATCCATGACATCTCTGGTATTGAAGAGGAGAATTAGGATTCCCATATTGAGGCCATCTTGAAAGAATTGGATCTTGGTTAACTTGTCGGTGATTCCCACCTGAGTCATGAGAAGAGTGAAGTCGGCTGCGTAAGTTTGGAGGTCTTTGTTACCCTGTTTCAGGTCACAAAGTTTGGTGATTGCCGACTGAGCTGGGTCAAGGGGTGCAAACGCTCTACCGAAGCTTTTTAGGAAGTCCTCGAGTTTGCTGTATACGTGGGGTGATTTCGAATGAGCTTCTTCAAGGAAATGTTCTTTCCATATGCGAGCGTTCCCTTTTTCCATAAAGGAGCAGATAAAGATGATCTTCTGCTGATCAGTGGTGTACAACTTCTCGTTAATATCCATATAGGCATGGCATGATAGAAGGAACGATTTTGAAATGGTTCGTTCGCCATCAAAGATGGTAGGCATACCAATCTTGAATTCATGTTCTTTCAAAGACATTCTGGGCAAATAGCAATGTCAAACAGGAGTGTAATCCTTCTTGCCTAAGCGCGCTGTCTTGCTGTCTGCTAGGACTTCTTGATCAGACTGATCGAGTCAGTGGGGGGGTGGGCCAAAGACTAGGTAGTCGACGGTTTTGAAAGAGGGATTCTAATCTTTTGTTACGAACTGGGATAGTTCTGAACACAACTGCCGCAAACAAGCGGTATCAGAAGTTGTGGTTTCGTAGTGCTAGCAGGGCGAATGCCTAACACGGTTCGAGGTAAATGATGAAGACAGTCAAGTGCCTGAGAGGACTAGACTGGCTGAGTCGGATACGTTCTTCAACAACTAAGGTAGGTCTGAGTATAGGTACACAGAACTAGCTGAGTCGAAGCTGGTAAGTTCGCTTTAGACTAAGACTTAGGTGTGCTAAGCTTAGATACAATCTTAGACGACTAAGGATCAGGGGTCCTTAGCGAAGGAAGAATCCAGGTAAAACCCAGTAAGATTAGAATGGAGAATACAGTGTATCTACAAGCATTTATATACTAAAGTACAAAGAGACTTTAGGGTAGGCTTCATTAGATAATAACAGTCTGCATAACCATGAATGGAAGGCAGTTAATATACAATGTGTTGAACGTATGATGTCATAAGCAAGGGTCGAGTCAGAGTGAGTCATGTATGAATGTACGGTCAAGTGACCGTGGGTGAAAGTGAAGTATAAGGAAATGATGAGGTAAGCATAGAGGAACTAAGCGTAGAAAGAAAAGGAAAATGAAGGGGCATACAACGATTGTAATAACTACACTTTCTACTTTGATCACTCACAGCTAGGTGTCCCATTGACCCTAGCCCATCCACATGAGGGAACCTCTGCATAGATATGAACAGAGTCCTTCATATACCATGCCCATGAAATCCGATCCCCGTCCACTTCATGAACCCCATGTCTCACAATCCTCCCTGAAAACCCTAGCATACATCCAGAATTGTACACAAACTCCAGTCAAAGGGTTGGCATACTCATCTGAGCATTAGAATGGTTCCCTACTGTGGTGAGAATATCGAAGCATTCCAGAATGGATAAGTGATCCTGATGATTGGGGGTTTCTCAATTGGCTATGATGGAGAGGCTGTTAAATATGGATGCCCAGTACTGGAGGGTCTCTGACATCTTGGGCAGTTCCTTGCTTTCTGCCTCTTCTCCAAGGCTTGAAAATGTTTGCAACCCTGCCCAGTACTGCTCCAGATGCATCACCTGGAGTGCTGCTGATGCAATTGCTGCCAGCCTTGCTATGGATTTGAGTATGGTCTTGGTGGATGGTCCCTTCAAGGATGCAGATACCTCTGGATCTGACATGTGCTGTGGGCATTCATCAGTTTCACTACCAAAACCACCATTTCATCACATCCTACCTTGTGCCCCTGTTGAAACCATGCCAGAGATAAATTTATGCATCGAGGAGTTAAGCCTACATTTTCCAAGCTGTTTTTGAACCACTCCTTATTAGTCCACCAATTGCCATCAGCCTTTACACTTTTTTCAAGGCTTGGAGCAAGAAGCTCAGAGGCTGCCCATATTTCCTTCTGTAGGTACCATTTGATATTCAACATCCATCAAATAATAATATATACTACACACCTGGGTGGCATTGGTCAGGGCATTTGGGAGGTACCATGCAATGATGGTACCATATATATCAAGGATTGTGGCAGGTTTGTCAACCAACATTGTACTCTCATGACCAGGAGGACACCTCTCAAGCAACTGCTCCTCTCTCTCTTCATTATGCCCAGTGTCCTTTGGGGATATCAATTTGCTAGTCAGGGCATCCAGGAGGTACCATGCAATGATGGTACCATATATATCAAGGATTGTGGCAGGTTTGTCAATCAACATTGTACCCTCATGACCAGGAGAACACCTCTCAAGCAAGCTCTCCTCTCTCTCTTCATTATGCCTGATGTCCTTTGGGGATATCAATTTGCTATATCTTGCAATATCCACCTGCATCTGAACTGTCATGAAGGAATTAGAACAATCAAATCAATTTCCCAGCTCTGCAGGAAGACTCACTGGGATTTTTATATGCCTTTATTAGTATGTCAACCAATTGATCACACACCATCACCAGATCAGTGTCTAGGTGAGGAGAAGGTATGACAAGGTCTCCTCCTGTCTTCTCTGCATTAAATTTCTGTTCAGTATATTTACATGCCTCATGAGTGACAGTCAGGGCCCAAGTCCTGCATAAGGTTATTTGATCTTCAGAGGAGGAAGAAGCATTCATGATTGAGTTGATGGGGAATCAGACCCTGAATCCTGGGTGTCCTGACTTTTCTGTTACAGTGGGTGGAGATAGTGAGGATCAGATAAGGGAGCCCTTGGATCATATGAGCTTTCAAAGATTTATTATCATCCATTGCTTAATGAAATAGCAGATAATTACAAGTGTCCTGGATATCAGATATTCCCTTCTCAAAACATGGGTCTTAGAACTTGGTATGCTTCACCTGAATTTCGGTAGTTGGAACCTCCAGCTGGCATCTCATAGTGCAATGCAAGCTTTGCATGCTGATTTCTACATGCTACAGGACAATTTGAGTGCCATGAATGTCCATGTCAAGAGAGTGCCTGCTTCTGCTGACACTTGGTATGCTTTACCCAAATTTTGGTAGTTGGAACCTCCAGCTGGTGTCTCAGAGCAATGCAAGCTTCACATGCTGGCTTCCACATACCATAAGACAATTAAAATGTCATTATTATTTATATAGAGAGAGCACCTGTGTCTGCTGAAACTTGGTATGATTGACCCAAATTTTGGCAGTCAGAACCTCCAGCTGGCATCTCAGGGCAATGCAGGCTTCTGTTAAGACCATACTCAATAGGTGAGAGATCCAAAGGGTTTTGGCCTCAGTTCATACACTGTACCCCTTTCCCCAGTACTACCCTTTATTTCAGAGGAGTAATCTTCATCTGAGGATCCAGAAGTGCTTGCATACTGGATCCAAGGATCTGGAAGTGCTTGCATAGCAGATCCGAGGGTCTGAAGGTATCAGATATGGTACGTCCAAAGGATATCTGAAACATATGGATGGAAAGAGTATGTCTAGAGGGTATCCAGAGCGCACAGATGGATTCAAGGTATAAGGCTAGTAGTGGACGAGGTCCGTACTAGAAACTAACGGATATAGACTACCAGAGGTAGAGTCAGAAGTGTAGACTATAGGAATCAATCCTAAGTCTCAGAAGATACTTAGAGCTGGAAGAGGATCAAGTTCAGATGAATGGAATGAGTAGAATCTAAGATGATATTCGAACTAAGGTTCTCTAGAGTTGTACATATAGTTTATATACTGTAGGTAGATAGTACAGATAATCAGCGAGTCCAGAACCAGAGGGCTATGCACAAAGTATAATGGAAGTCTATTAGTAAATGCGCAGCAGATCAGCAAACATGAGTCGGATATGAAGCACAGGTAATGGATCAGTAAGCAGGACAGGAATATACACAGCCAGGACACTGGTACAGGTAGATCACTGAAAGGAGATAGAAGCAAGTATGCACAGTGGACTTAGAACACGAGAAGCTGGGGCTCTTGGATGGGTGATCCAGATCAGATCTGTGGTCCAGATAGAAGCAGGATCAATCAGATCAGATCAGATCTGAGATCCGATGTATGGAATATGACAGCTTCACATACTGGTTTTCACATTCTGCAAGTCAACTCAGTGACTTTGAATTATTACATCCTCCAATTTGGATGATATACAACTACCACAGCGGATTATACACCTGGGCCTACCCATCAATATTATATACTACCCCCAGCTCACCCATCTAATATAATATTTTATATAACACCCTCAGCCCACCCATCTAATATAATATTTTATGTAACACCCTCAGCCCACCATCTAATATAATATATGATATATCACCCACGGCCTACCCATCTAATTCAATGTATGTCTGGGCCCACCCAGATATCTGATAACAAATACCCTTAGCATACCCATCCATCCACACATCTACATTGGTACACTCATCTACATTATATTCAACTACCTCAGCCCATCAGTCTATATAATATTCATGTACATCAGCCCACTCATCTACTCTACATATTCCCTACATTGGCACATCCACCTCCATCAGAAATAATATTTCTCCTGGCCCATCCATCATAGTCAAAGATATACTGAGATGGGCCCACCCATCTCCATCAGTAATAATATCCCTCCAGCCCTCCTGTCTCTATCGGACATAATATTTATCCCAGCCCATCTGTCATAGTCAAGGATATTTCTACCATGGGCCCATGATCTGCTGGTTGTATTAGATGGGATATTATGCATGTCTGCTCACTTGTATAATATGGAGATGAGTTGCTGTAATATGTGGCCATGGACACACAAAAAGCCATCATACAGCATCAGCAAAACTCTCTGCAGCACAAAATTGATGCATGGAAGTGTGTCCAGGTACTCTACACCACTGCCATCCAACTGCTACACTCACATTCATCCTAACCTTCCCTGGACTCCATCACACTGGAAGATACCAAACTCTATTTGCCATCATCCATGACCACCAAATCTTTGCATTGTGATACTCACCTTCAGGCCACCAAATGGGAGCTCCATATTGCTCAGGCTGGGGACACACTGGAGGAGCTACATCAGACCCTCCACCTATCTGATTATATGTACACTTTCAAGAGAGATTGGATGCATGGTCAGACTGCAAACACATGGACACAAATGCTCTCTATCAGCTGCAGCCAACAAGTATTGCACTGCTCATGGCACACTATCTGCCCTCACTCCCTCACTCCATATCACCAGCTGGAATTGCTGATATAAGGAACTTGACAAGACAGACAATTTATGTGGCATGTCAGCACCCAGGAAAGGTGTGAGTGAAGGAAGAAGACAGTTATCATGGATCTGGTGGTGGAAGGTGCCAGAGATGATCAAGATGAGGTGATACAGGATTGTAAGTTTGCACATAAGCCACAAGCAAATAAAGGATACTGATGTAGCTTGCAGGTCTCAGAGTTGAATGGTGTAAGGCTCAGGCCCAGTCCATGTGATGGGCAGAAGAAGTTGAACTGCTTGATGAAGAGATGTGCAGGATTCTCCAATTCCTTAGGTGGCATGCAGGGTGGTGGTATGAGAAAGGTCATGGCTGCACATGCACACTCAATAGTATGGCTGACAACAAGGGTCTAGTTGCCTATGCATGTTGCCAGGCTCAACTTAGGCACAATATCACTGACCATTTCAAGATCATGTGGATGGCATATCTTTCAACTGCTGCATTGCCTGCAGCCTCTGACCCCATGATATAAAATATACTATGTTTATTAGTCATTGAGCACTTATCAATAAAATCAAGTGATTTGCTATAGTATTGACAACTTAGTGACATGGAAAGAACTCAGCAAAGAACTTGGCAATGTGTCTTGTCATTGTCACAAACTAATGCATTTGTTTGACTTGTAGTTACACTGGTTAATGCAATACACATGCCTTGTAACCATCAAGTGTAATTCATTACCCCTTCAGGTTGTTGTGATCACCAGGCTTTGCTGTGGCAAAGGTTAGCTTCCCATTTCAAGCTTATATGGGAAGGTATTTAATCCTGGTAACATACTATCATTTGTTTTCAACATGTTTTTACTATATTTTGCAATTCATTTCTTGTGCTTCAAGCATCTTAATTTAGGAACTAATATTTGCAATGACATCTTCAATTCCCTGATTGCCTAGGTCACTTCAGTCACTGAGAAAATCTGAATTGTGATGTGATCAAGCTGCAAGATCATGATTGTGTCTATAAGTGCACAGGATGTATAGTACTGGTACATGATGATATATCATACCCCAGGATATTGTGACATATAATTATCTAAATTATATCATTTTATGAAAATTATGTGTTTTTTGCCCTGGGAGGTTTTTCCTGATGTCAGTGGAGTGATGTGAGCTGCCAATTTCATCATACCTCAACTCTCACATTTAATGTATCTTGCACTTAATGCATCTTGCAGTGGTACGGCACATTGCAGGCAATGCAATACCTCAAGAGGCTCTGCATGAGATTAAATAGCCTGGCCATGGTGTTGTCTCAGATATAGAGGTCTGTCACCAACATCTCTCGATGGACATACCCAATGGTATAAAGGTCTTACAGGCACATCCCGTGCTGGGGTCATGCTTATCTCTGACATATATAAGCACGAATAGCCGGCGGCTCGGTGTCAATGTTGTCCAACCTGTCATGTTGTGCTGCCTATTTGCAATCCATTTGTGTGTCCTCCAGGCCCCTCCTTTTCACACCTGCAAGTTGCTCTTCCATCGACACCAATCTCACACGTTCATAGGTTCACTGATGTGCCACCCGCCCTTGCACCTCATCCAACACTCACTGGATGAAGAGGATCACTCCCAAGCTCTAGGATATTTGACCATGAGCAAAACTAGGCATGTTGATCATTTTTAGATAAATTCAAACATCTATATTGCTCAAGCAGTATGAAAATTTGTCCAAAAACAACTGTACTGATTGATTCCACACTTGTATCGCACCATCAAATATGATACCACGACTGTGCCACTTGGGCTGCCAGCTCAATTTCCAACCAACTACTATTGGCAGAACAAAATGTTGACCCTAAGGCATGCAGGTGGGTCATGTGGTTGAATCCTGCACAGCAACCTGCACATACTCAGGAGACAAGCATGACTTCAGCAATCCTAATTTGTGGGGCAAGCTTGATTCATGCTCTTACATGCACTGACAGCCATAAATTCTGTCAAAACAATAACAATGGTGAGCAAGGATGAGCACATTTTTTGTGCCAGGTGATATGGAATCTTCTGAAGGATGCAACACAAAATCCAGCAATGTGCATTAAGCAAGAGGCACAATCTTTCTGGTAACTGCGAGACCTTGTGACAGTAGCTGGTGTTCTGGCATTGTAGGAAGTAGTGTGATCTTTCCATGAGCATCTGTTTGCCATTGATATATGTAGTTTGGCTCAGATAGCTCCAGGCCCACATCAATGTAGCAATGCAGTTCGTCTAGAAGTACAAGGTAGGTGAGATCATGCATTGCATGCCTCAAAGCCATTGTTGCAACATGTTCATTATCTGGCTTGTGCTGGTTAGCCTCTTTGATGCCCTGAACTTGGACCATAGATAACATGACCCATGCCCATGGGAACACATCAATCAAAGTGAGAGATCATATCCGAACCACAAGACCATATTGGCAGGGAAGGGACAGGTATCATAATGATACCTGTTGTTTCTCTTTGTGGCACGGGTGAGAGTGCCCTCATAGTCTGTAGACCAATTTGTAGAAGTCTCATTCATAATTGAGCTCTTCAATGACAGGTCATACTCCCTTCTCATAGATCCCCTTCTTCTGCTCTTGGGTGAGCTCGACATCCCAGCTCTCTGGATCATACAGATGAGGAAAGAAAACTCCTACTTTGGTGTGGATGCCAACTGAAGTCAAGCATATATTTGGGAGGCTGGTGAGGGAGCCGGATTTGAGGGCGATGTCACAAATAACAAATGTGGTATGCACGTCATGACTGGAAGGTTTTCATGGACACCTTCAAATGCAGAGATGACTTCAAGGTATCATCAGGGTTTGGTGACAGGATACAGAAAGAGATCAGATGTGACTGGGAGCCAGTTCATGAAGGAGATGATACTGTCATAATCCCTAATGACCCTGACAACTCTGGGTGCAATGAACCTGTTACAAGTGGGTTCCATTAAATACTGCACATTGCAAAGTGTATCTTTTCCAGTGAGGGCCAAATTGCAGGCCCTGTAGTACTCCTGTGGCAGAATGTCATCTCATTCAAATGGTTCAAGGATCTCAAAAAAGATATCTGGCAAGGGAGCAACCCTCAATAATAGGGGGTTGTGGAGGCATGCTGGTCTGAGCAGTGGTGTGATGTTTTTAGGTTTAGGTTTTGGTTGGTCAGTAGGTTGGTTGGTTTGATTTTGGAATTATGTCTAGGCCTGAAAGCCTCGGCTTGTCTCACGAAGAGCTCGGATTAGGAACGGGAAAGGGACTAGGTAGGGTAATAGTCAGGAAAATGCACGTAGAACCATAAATCAGAGAGTTCACCTTGATCAGTCTTGAATCAAACAACGGAGAGATATTATTCCAGGGCAAAGTAATTAACACGCTGATTGAGACGGAGAATCAAAGGCGAACGCATATAGCCGCAAATAACTACGTATGCAAAAGAAACGGATGAGGACGTATGAGTGGCGCCAAGATGTATATCTTAATAGCTGAGGTTTGCCATGCCAAGCCATGATCCGAAGTCGCAGCTCGGCCTGGGCTCATGCACGGCTTCGGACAGTGAAATAAGGCTAATCAACTTGCAAAGTCAGGTTTTAGTCGGATCTGAGGTACTAAATACTCCTACGTCGGATTATACATCCTAGCCAACTCAGGTTAAGAGTGTGGCTAAAATGACGTTTCTGCAATGAGCATGATGACATCGAGACCCTCAAACCACTCACCAAAGGGACGATGTTCAGCCGAACCGAAATAGAAACTTGTGGCATGCAGAGTAGGCTCATGATCAGCCTGGGCTCTGCATCAGCAAATCAGCGGTGTACTAGACAACCCTGGACAGTACTGGCATTAGTGTAGTACTGACCTATTTCGCATTGTGCTGCA